>JACXGJ010009746.1:0-23553 GCA_016801105.1 Esox niger | reverse complement strand
CTCATTATAGGCAGTTGTAACAAACTACCTGTTTCTTGCTGTGATCATTGCACACAGGTACATTGCACTTCCCGCACCGACTGCTGACTTTCCGATCTTTGTTGCTTAGGCAGATCTGACACCTCTTTCTCTTTGGTTGGCCCTGTCCGCTTCTTTCCTGTGGCTGAGTAGTGGTTTTTGTCACCCCACACCTACCGATCGCTTCAATAATGGGGGTTTGCAGTTGGGGCCAACCTTCAAGTCGATTTTTCATGTGTAGTGAGGAATAGCCGTCGAGCATTGGTGATACCAATCTTCAGTTCAGGGTGTTGAGACGTGAAGAAGGTGTAGGCATTCAGGGTGGCAATGTCAAGGATGTTGTACCACAGCATTTCTGTGTTTGATGCTTGCAAGTGTAGGTGCCAACCATCTGGTCCATGGTGTCTACGCCTCCTTTGGTCTGGTTGTAGAATGTTATCACTTCTGGCTTTCTCTTTCTTCTATTTTCATCCACTACTTTCTTGTGATGCATCGTGCTCAAGAGAACAACAGCCATCCCTTTCTTTCTGACATAGCTGAGAATGGTAAGCCTGCCATTAAATCCAGACTCTGTGCTGTAGACCAGTGGTCCCCAACCAGGGGTACTAGGACCCCTGGGGGTACTTGTCCTCTCCACAGGGGGTACTTGAAAACCCTCATGACACCATAGGCTTACTAGTGAAATTAACATGAGGGGGTACATCAGGGGTACTCCAAGCAGAGCAAAATTCGGTCGGTGGTACAGTAAGTTGAAAAGGTTGGGAACCACTGCTGTAGACCTCCCTGGACTTGGAAGCCTTCATCAGAGGAGGTATGTCTGGCTCGTTCTGCCGTAGAGTCCCCACAATAGTTAGATCCTTCTCCAGGTCCTTCTCTCCTTCTCCAATCCCATAAGAAATGAATGCGGGTAATTTTTGACCCACTTATGGAAGTTTGGGGTAGTAATACAAAAACGTTATTTTTGAAACATTTAAAAAATGTTAGTTAAACATTTTAATGGCATTATATCAATAACATGTTTTTTGAGTAATACCTGGGATATGAATTTATAACAACTTTTCATTACAAAGATATTGCATGAAAAGGACCTCACCGGGTCATTTTAGACCCACTTATGCATCTAAGGGATATAGCATGTTTTAATAGGCATTCGAAAAAGCCTGTTTTTTTTCTGTAATGCTTTCAAACGTTTTAATGGGTATTCAAGAAATAGCCTGTTTTATTGTGCTTGGTCATGTTCACTTTGTAATTTTGAGTCAAACGTATTTATTGCGTTGATGGTAACCGACGCCCACCTCATGTTAACCATCAGTTGCGTGCTGAGCTGTTCACTAGCACACGTGTGTACATCTGAAACCAAATGATCAATTAGAAATTGGTATAAGGATTTTCTAATCTGGTAAAATAGTCTCATGGTTGTCTTACAAATAGTTAAATTATTGTGTTTTCTCTTATGATATATTGTATAAGTGGTAGAATGAAGAATCCACATGGTGATAGTCTAACGTTAAGGAGACGCGCTGTGTCCCATATGAGGACTGATTTTGAATCCAATATAGTTACAGCCGAAACAAAGGGTAATACAGCTAAAGCAAGTTTGCTTTAGCTGTATCACCGGATACAGCTAAAGCTAAACCTGCTTCACCGGAGTAAGCTGATGAGAAGAGAAATAGACCAAAGACAGATTCAATATTTATCGCAATTTATTGTGTACAACAGATCTATCTGGAGAACCGCTTACCAACAAGTCTGACTCTTGCCTTTCGTCTTCCTCTTTTATACAGACATTTTCAGTTGGACCCTGAGCTATGCATTATCTCCAAGTCTGGTAATCTCTCGTTCTATACGTCTCGCGATTCGTTGCTCATTGTCTAGATTGTGCGTGATTGTCTCTAACAGTCACATGCCATAGCCTAACCGATAACATGTTGTACTCTACTCTTACACACTGGGGTCTCCAATACGTTCTTTACTTGGATCAATAGATGTAAACACACACACACACACACAATTGATTATATCATCTCCTAACAATCTGGGTCTAAATATGTATGTTTCACACTTGACTACATTGAACACACAGGTGTAACAGCGGTATGGCCATGACGCTAATGTTATACTGCATAAGTGTAGCCTTACAGGAAAAGGAATGGTCAACATTTTGCTCCATGTTAGCTCCATTAGCTATGTTTGCAATTTTGTCGTAACATAGTCGTTCTTTCTACAATTTTTTGCAGACAGTAGGCTCCTGTAATGCATTCATAATTTGTACTGAATTGATCATACTTAACAGCAAAATTTGGAAACAGAGCTGTACATTCTAAACAGATTCAGATAAAAATCTATCTGAGTTACTCAGATTCGGTAGTAGACACTTTTTATTTGGGAAGAAGAATAGGGTGAAATTATTGTCCATAATAGTATGTTTATTATATTCTGTTCCTATTCAATTCTAGTGTACACCACATTCAGGTCTTACCATTTTCGCTTCCTGGGTTTGGGAAAGGTTAGTAATGAGGTTTTAACAAAGGACGCATGGCGTGGCAAGACTTCAACTTGTAATCTGATATGTCAGACAGAGAGGAGGGATCGATCCTCAATTCCCCAAATGATTTATGATTGAAGACATGCTAATGAAAATATCAAAACAATCTGGGCTCTGCTTGGGGAAGATAGGGGACCACTGCGTACATCATACACGACAGCTTGACTGGTACAAGGAGGGAATGTCCTGCTTCTGTAATGGTATGCCCGCTGTGACCTGTACTGGTATTCCAAATGCATTCTCTTAAACCAAGATGTTATTTTTTGTGGTTTATGCAAGGTGACATTTACCTTTTGGCTTTCTTGGGGGCATAACAACTCCCTTACTAATAGAGAGAAGTGGTGTTATAAAAAAAGGACCATCCAAGCTCCCAATGGGGGTTCTGTCTTCCAATTTAAGACCTACAGCTATTCACTCATCTAAACCACAATTAGACAAATGAACATTCACTCCCATCTTTAACTGAAACTAAAATGACCTTTTAAATATGAGCATTCAGGGTTTACCTGCCCTTTAGAAACACTTATTATGCAGTGAGATCAGTTTGCTTCTGCATTATAGCCACAAATACACAAATAATCACCAGCACTCTTACACATCTACATGGTCTTTTAGTGCTGTTGCTATCGCCTCCAACTAGATTGCATATCATTTTGAAGAGAATTAGATTGACAATTATATATTAACATGTTTTAAAGTCAGGTGTTCTCTTAAAATTAAAAATGACAGGATATAACGAAGTTGCACACTGCTGGAATTGAAGTTCACACAGACTTAAAATTAATTCACCCATGCCTTTGATAGATTTAGATAGAGTATGGCAGCATGGAGGGAGAGCAATTTATATGTTAAAAGTATCACAAACTGCAGGGATGTAGCCTGCAAAACTCACTTAATTCCACATCATTATTATTCCAGAAATTTCTGTGATTTCCTGTCAAGATGTCTTGCCTGAACACCAAAATCTTCTCCCTGTAACACAATGCGCTTCTTGCAAGACAAAATTTAACCCGACATGAGCGATTGCCGACCTGACACGGGCACACTTGGAGTTGTGTGAATGTCAAGAGATGGCATGCGTAGTCTTTTTTTTCATCTTGCTGAATCCTGCCAGCAGCTCATCCCCTCAAGGAATGCATTAACAAAACAGTTAATTATATCATAAATTAAAAAGGAATCACAATTCAGTGAACAGTTCAAATTAATCTTTTGAGATATGCTTTCACACATTACTGATATTCTTTCCATATTTCTTGCATCAAGAAAAAAAGCAAACATAGACAACCCTGTTCTCTTTCAGGAAGGATAAGTGTTTGGGTTTAGATTTTGTAATGTATGGCCTTGAATAGAATCCATAAAATGCTGGCTCACACAGCTGGACTCAGAAACACTCAGCCAGTAATGTCACTTAAATGTAATTCATGGCCTTGTAAATAAGAGTGTGTGTGCAATGCCTAGGTTCTTAATAAATGTTGTCCTGCCTACCGTTAATGAGGTGAATACATGGACATGACAGACAATTATTATTTTTTGAATCAGTGCCTGGTTTGCATAATCCAAGTTATAATGTTGTTATTTGCTTTTGGAAGAAAACTGCAGCTGTGTACGGTAATGAAGTTGCTTTCAACACAACTTGCTGTCTGATTTTTATTGGCTGAATTGCACTGCAAGACTATGAGAGGGGATATAGGTTGACTCTCTTGTTTGAATTAGTGCAAAGTAATTGCATTTAGCTGATTATTTGGGTAACGTTGTAATGGCATGGGAAAAAGTGCTGGCATAGCATCGTTTAGTCAAAAGTGATCTAAATAAATACATAATCTGTGTTATAAATTGTTTGGAATGTAGGATACAGCTGTTTGTGTAAAGGTTGCTTTTTTTGGTATGAATTAATTATACACTCAATTGCCTTTCATGAATATGTTATAGCATGTTTAAACCTCTTTGTTAAATGTAAACTAAATATATCCTTAGCACATCTAAAATGCATTGATGTCATGATATAAAAAAGTTAATTAGGTATTCTTGATAGATACATTGCAAAGAAAGAATACTGTCATCATTATCGTTGTTCTGAAATGTGTGCTTCTACCTTACCAGTAAGGGTGCCGATTTAGGTTGGGACAGTGGGGACATGTACCCATCAATGTTAAATAACAGTTAAAATGTCCCCAACAATAATTGCGATGTATCTGAACGTAGTTCTTTGTTGATTACTTTTTTCTGCTCCACAGCAAGTTATCGTTCTCTCTAGATCAGAGTATCTCCTGATTGGGAGGAGTATGGTAACTGTCAATGTGTATGCCACTCAGGCAATAATTGTTGTAAAAACTGAGGAGCAAGTCACTGAACTAGAGGAAGTTTGTCTGACTTTTTGGTAAGCTATATCCTATATTGTAAGTTCATTGTTAACACCGAGTGAATAATAAACTATACAATCTTATTATATTGTGTTTTTGCATGCTACCTGTCAGACATTCTGTGTTGGATAGAGACAATTCCATTGTTGAGAATCAAGTATAGCTGCAAACTTGGTGACTGGAGAAATGTTGTTAACACCCTAGCGACCATGGTCAGGCCAATACTTGACCTATTTGGAGCTGTTGGTAGTGCGCCTGTCTGGAGAACCAAAGATTGCAGGTTCAAGACACTGCTTGCCAAACGCTACAATACATGATAAAATTAACTTTAGCCAAATCTATTTACTTACACTGTGTTTTAGATTAACAACAGATTTGCAGCCAAAAAGAAGTATTGATATATGGACATTCTTCACAAACTGCCTAAACTGTAAGTTGCCACTGCAGTAAAGTTGTAGAACTGTCACAAACCACAATGCGTCTAAACCACAATGCAGTGTGCCATGTCCATCGAGAAAGCCTGGACCTCATTGATTTCAAAGGAATCTGACAACAATCTGTGTCACTCAATGACAGACTTAGACATGTTTGGATCTTTCATCTAGCAAGAAGGTAGAAGCAGATGTAACGTGAAATTCCGTTTTACTTGATTAAAGTGGAACATCATAGTCTACCTTGTTCACGCTGTCAGTTAATGGCATGCAAGGAAACAGGCCTAACACAAATGGACCAGATCAAACTGTATGCAGGTAGTGCTCGTGGGAGTTGTAGGAGTGTAGCCCGTAGTGTCACTCATATTGTAATGAGTTTATTATTGCAGGTATCTGTTCAGAAGACTGTGTGTGTGTGTGTGTGTGTGTGTGTGTGTGTGTATATATATATATACACATATATGTATTATACATACACACATGGGGCTTCCTGGCTTAAAATTAGGCAAAGGTGGCACCCCATCCCCGCACTCTACCAGTGAAGTACTTTATAAAATATTTGTCTAAACACTTGAAAAAAACAACTATTATAGTACTTGAACAGCTAAGGCGCACTACAACATCTTCCCTGATGTTACCCACTCGAATATATCCTACAAACAGGATTAGGTTATTTCTAGTTTCAAATTCTTTGAATACTTGTAGTTATGTTTTCTGTGCAAACCATATTTTGTCCAGTAGAGGGCAGTGGTGGCACTGCATAGAGGGGAAACTGCTGCACTGATTCTTAAGAGAGGAGAAAATCGAAAACAGCAGAACGATAGCGAGCCAAAGCTATATTTAGATTTTCCACACTGAGTAAAAAAAGTAAAATAACGATTAAGAGCTAGTTAAAGTAATTTTTTCAAACAAACCTACTTCTAAGGAAGGAATAGCATGGCAAAGAGTTGAAATTGCTAGATAGATAGACAGACACAGACAGACGCCCTGCCTCTCGGACACGCCAGGCAGAGCAGTGGAGAGCGTGAATGATCATCTTGCCTGCAACACGGACTGCTACTCACCATTTCTTCATTGCATCGTACAGATTAAGTCTCATCACACTTAAAAAAAACATACTACCCAGGTAGATGGACTTTGATTTGTTATTTTGGGGTTATTGCATCAGAGCTCTGGGGACATTTTATTTTAAGTTTTTCTCAAGTTATGTGGAAAAAGGTAGAAAACTAAGAGAAATACTGATTTTCAGGACTAAAAGGACATTATGAAAGAAAAGAGAAACAAGGTCATACTGTTTGATAATTCACATTCATTAATTTATAGTGTTAGTGATATAAATATGGTAATTCTGTATTTTTTTACACTATATTGCATAGCCTAATGTTTTTGGTAACAGTACATAGCCTAATCTGACAGTCAGTCATTTTGTAATTGTAGGCTAATAGAAGTCACCTGAATCGTTGAAGACATTTATGGTGTTTGGAGGTAGTTTGAGGTTAATACGTTTTGATTAAATATGTTGACATGCTGGGGTGCAAAAGAAAATTAGGATCCACTTGTTTTTTGGACGTTACTCATCTACGTGACATCGGGACCTGTGTGGTCCTGCATGCAAGGTTGCCAGATTTTATTGTTACTAAACAGACATTCTCGCACAGACTACAGAGAAAAGCAACCTTCCCGAGACCATCAAAAATTGCCCAGTTTTGAGTAGAAAACACCACACCTGACAACACTACCAATATGGAAAAATGTCCTCCTACTGTATTTTAGCTGCAGTGTTTCGCTGGTATTTTATTTATGAGCGCAAAATAATGTTTTACCATGCCAACACACAGAGGCGGTGCGAGATTTTGGGTTTTGAATTCTGTATAGACATATAGAATGCCACCTGCCCCCGCCAAAGTGGCTAGTAAGAGTGACTGCGTCACACACCACCGCCAAATTCTACCCACTTTTGGCCGGTGGGCGAGTGCTAATGTCAAGCCCTGATACCAGTGCTTGTGAATCATGAGAAAAAGGGCAAACCACATTTTTGCTGAAACCCTGTATCAGCCCATTTCAAAACATTAACACAGGATGGTACATCTAGCATTTTCCACTGGTTTTCTAACCAGTGTAAGTAAATTTGTCAATAGAATATATTTCACAAAATCATATAAGCTGTCAAATATTTTATGGACATTATTGTTGAAGGTTATGCATATTACTTAAATGTACCCAATTTCTGATTGTAGTTAAAAAATGATAAGGATCACTACATGATTTGACCAATAAGTTTATTACTATTAGTAAGACCAATTAGTGACAAACTACGGTGGCCCACGGGTGAAAAACACAACAGCATTAGCAATGAAAACAAAAGTTGAAAACACAACAACATTAACAAAAATGAAACATTTATAAAACACTGCATTTCAGAAAACAATAAACTACCCACAACACCACTACATTAACTGACAACACAACAACATTAGGTCACACAACAACATTTACAGAAACGGTTCATTTCAAGTTTCTCAAAACGGAAGGGCTCCAGACCACTAGGGGCAGTGCCAAGTGGAATTAGTTGGGCTTCCAACTAAATATATATTTCACTTCATACCGAGGGACAGACTTCAGGTGCTCTAACGTTATTGTTTTCATTATTAGCTAGTTATTGTTAACACTTATCAGAGTACTTTTTTGCAATGAGTAAGTTTACATTTCTTTGATTCCCAATCGATGAAGAGGTCAGAAAGACATGTCACAAAGATGTGCAATTCATCGCAAATATCTTCGCTGAGGGGACGGTGTTACCTAAAAAAGTGTGGTTTCTACCATCTTCGTATGGATTAGTCATATTCAAAACAGATCTGGTGTTTGGGAAAGGCAACCGAAACCCCCTGCCCCTACAGAGGAAGACGAATCAGGCGTGAAATGTTTGCTAACAAGGACGGACTATGCAGTTTCTGATCCAATCAAAACGCATGATTGCTGTGAAGGCCCTGATCCCGCAGCCCTGGATGTAACGTTAATAATGGTGAACAAGGAGCATGCAAGAGAAATTCAGGAGCTACAAAGCAGGAAAACCTGACAACACAACACCACTTTCGTGTACACTGGTTCAATGGGATCTGACGAAGACAGGTTTTTACAAGGTACAGTAATGGTTAACTATCTAGCAACCCCAAAGTCTCCTACTGTGTTATTCAAAACTAGCACACCAAATCTTAACAAAAGTAAGCCTACTGAATGGATATTGTCTTAGAAATAGGCATGCACTGCAGTGTTGAAACTGTTTAAAAAAACCGAATCGCAGTGAAACTAAATTTGGTCTTCCTTAAAGCAAATACTCCCGGCCTGTTTCCTTTTGTAGATTTGCAACCTGCACCCTCCTGGAGGTATTCTGGGATTCGATTGAGGTCAGCAGACACCAAGGTAAGAGTCACCAGTGCAAACACGTCTGAGATAAGTGTTCCTTGATGAGAAGTAGTAAGTGACGACTCCATTGAATACAATACTTTATAGGGAATATATATCATACTGTTACTTTTCCTTGTGTTCAAATCCATTATTCTTCACTTTATTTGTATTATGGACCTAACCCAATGCAAGGGGAATATTTAATACTAAAACATTTTTCTTTCTGTTCAGTCACTCCAATCAAAGAGTTTTTCTTGTTCGCTGGGGCGGAAACAGAAGGATTGGGGATTTTTTTTTAACAACCACTAGTAAACCGTGAGCCAGATAATCATCTTTTGTGCCAACTTCCTCCACTTCCTGCTTGGGTGAGTATGGATATGGATCCCCAAGGATAACTTCAAAGCCTACCTGCTAGCTACGTTCAATGATTATCCAGACACCAAGGTTGTGATCAACTCACATTGAACCTTCAAGGGCATGTTGGGAATGTCACCACATGGAGCTGTAACTTGTATCCTCTTTGTATGTTGGTTCTGTGAGTGACAAGGAGATTGTTAGGCAGACAGGAATTCTTTCCTTACTTATCCCTGATCATGGCCTTTATGGTGGATGAGGGCTACCTCGTGGATGATCTTGCTTCATGCAAGTTCTGTCGGCGAGCTTTTCTGCCGAGACACACACAGATGCCAGCGCATGAGGTTAGGGAGACCCTATCCATTAACATGCTAAGGTTTCATGTCAAAAGAATGATTCAGAGAGTAAAGGAGCAAAAGCTGTTTGAAACAATCAATCAGCAATCAATCAATCTGTTTGAAACAGTCATCCCTCTGACCATCTCAGGCAGCATCAACCAACTATTTGCCTTGTCATGCTTGTTGGTCAACAATCAAAATTGACCTTCGGTCAGAGCATGGGCCAAGCCAGTATAAATGTACATTTGTTTTTGTTTTTGTCACTCTGATTTGGAGCAATTGTTAGGGAGATGCTTTGGTGATCCATGCATACGTTTTTAAAGACAACCATCTGCATTAAGTAATAGCTGCATGTAATGACATGTTTATTGGATATTACTTGATTTTGTGCCAATCACAAAATAAGTTGATCTTCACAAATGTCAAAATATGAAATGTATAATTTGTGGATTAATTAAATAAATAACTTGTAACACTGCAATGCATATTTAATTGTTTGTGTAGATCTTAATTTGGCCTTAATAAGGAAATTTGTTTTAGTAAGCACTGAACAGAATAAATTAAAGATTCAACAGCATGCCAATGAAATACAGAAAATATACATTTATTAATAAATATGAACTGTTATTTGTTGAACTGTTGAAATGAAACACATTAAAATAAATTCCTCACAATATATACTTTTTTTCATGGGAACACTAATACTTAGCGCTCCTCTGCGCGCCCCTCATTTGTTGGTCATTGTTGCATGTCTATATTTTTTTCATGTTAGTGGTGAGTGGTTCATTTGGTACCAACCTCTATTTTCATTCAGTTTGTCTTTGGTGCTTGTGTTTGTTTAAAAATATCTTGCAGTTGATGGAGATTTGTGGGATGCACATCCAGGGCACGAAGCTCCCGTTCCACAACATCCCAAAGATGCTCTATTGGGTTGAGATCTGGTGACTGTGGTGGACATTTTAGTACAGTGAACTCATTGTCATGTTCAAGAAACCAATCTGAAATGATTCGAGCTTTGTGACATGGTGCATTATCCTGCTGGAAGTAGCCATCAGAGGATGGGTACATGGTGGCCATGAAGGGATGGACATGGTCAAAACAATGCTCAGGTAGGCCGTGGCATTTAAACGATGCCCAATTGGCACTAAGGGGCCTAAAGTGTGCCAAGAAAACATCCTCCACACAATTACACCACCACCACCAAATTCTGACTCTACCATCTGAGTGTCTCAACAGAAATCGAGACTCATCAGACCAGGCAACATTTTTCCAGTCTTCAACTGTTCAATTTTGGTGAGCTCTTGCAAATTGTAGCCTCTTTTTCCTATTTGTAGTGGAGATGAGTGGTACCCGGTGGGGTCTTCTGCTGTTGTAGTCCATCCGCCTCAAGGTTGTGAGTGTTGTGGCTTCACAAATGCTTTGCTGCATACGTCGGTTGTAACGAGTGGTTATTTCAGTCAAAGTTGCTCTTCTATCAGCTTGAATCAGTCGGCCCATTCTCCTCTGACCTCTAACATCGACAAGGCATTTTTCGCCCACAAGACTGCCGCGTACTGGATGTTTTTCCCTTTTCACACCATTCTTTGTAAACCCGAGAAATGGTTGTGCGTGAAAATCCCAGTAACTGAGCGGATTGTGAAATACTCAGACCAGCCCGTCTGGCACCTACAACCATGCCACGCTCAAAATTGCTTAAATCACCTTTCTTTCCCATTCTGACATTCAGTTTGGAGTTCAGGAGATTGTCTTGACCAGGACCACACCCCTAAATGCATTGAAGCAACTGCCATGTGATTGGTTGATTAGATAATTGCATTAATGAGAAATTGAACAGGTGTTCCTAATAATCCTTTTGGTGAGTGTATGTTACAAGTGTGTTATTTTCCTGTTCCATATGATATCCATGAACAAAAGTTAGGCAACCAGAAAGTCAGTGGAGAGCCAACTTTATTCAGCATGAGACGTCGAATGTTAACAGTACATAGTTTTTCTCTCTATCTCTGTCTCTCTCTCCATAGTTTACAGAAAGAACACAGTACTTATACCGAAATACAAGGGAGGCGGCCAATGGTCAAAACCAGCCAAATACCCTCCAATATGAAAGGCCTATCTTACAAATTATCCTTGTATGGGATGTTCTAGCATATGGTCCTATCCATCAAGCCTGTGACAGTCACATGGGCAACTCCTAGTAGGAAGTATGGACAGGATGTGTGGGGCCCATCAGAATCAGGCAACACGTCCGAGCCATAGTCCTTTGCTCAGAGTTAGTCAGTACATCTGTGTTGTGTTACGTTTCTCAAGCCTACTTTCTCTCAAGTGGGATGTATACATGTGCGATCCAGGCAAATGCAGTACAAAGGGCAATTCTAGATGTGCAATCCAGGCAAATATGTTTATTTTAGCAAACCATGACTGCTGGTGTTGCTATGTAAGTAAAGGTTCAGATCCTGATTACATCTGTAATTGCTGGGTAAAATGCACAATGAAATTAGCATCTAACATTGACAAAATGAGTTATAAACACTGAGCTAAATGTAAGTGTGTCCTGACCAGTTATTTTTATGTCACTCCTAACAAGGCATTCAAAAGACGTCTTCTAACTATACGTTCTAATCACAACGGTGTGATCGTACGCGTCAAAGTGTTAACTGCCATTTTCATCTGTGTGTCAACTTGTGTGTATGTAACAAGGCCAAACATTCAAGGTTATGTAAACTTTTGATCAGGGCCATTTGGGCGATTTCTGTTATAATTATGATTTATAAAGGAGCCAAACAACTACGTGGAAATAAATGATCACTATCCTTCAATAAAAGACAATTTTCTTGCAAGATTAGTCGTATTTTCAAAATCAGTGCCATAATTTCACAATTTCTCTGAGCATATGCAAAACTTGTGAGCACAACTGTAAATAATAAGTGATTGATTCATCTCTAATTAATGAGTATCGTAAAGTAGCTTTACTGCGTGTGTTTTCAGTGCTTGCCCAACAAATTAACCAATTTTACAGAAGCTATCGGAATAGTTGGAAACATTTAAAAAGAAATCACTTTGTAACGATCTTTCTTTGAAAAGAGCTCTATATAAGGAATATGCTGTCATTTTAGAATGCATGCTGCCCGACACTCACAGAAAGGTAGCAGTTTAATGGTTAGAGCATTGAGGCAGTAACCAAACGGTCTTTAATCTTGAGGCAAAAAAGTGAAAAAAGTATGTGCCCTTGAACAAATCACTTAATCCTAACTTCTCCTGAAGGTCACTCTGTAGAAGGGGCAAAAAAAAATGTCACCGAATATTCTGATTTAAAAATATGTCCTCTTTGTTCCAATACGCCTCTACCAGCCACATCCAACACTTGAAACATGTCCCAAATAAAGAACAAACTTTTTTCTTTAAACCAGAAGTCAGCTATCTGATGAATTCAGCACAGGGAATCATTAGATTAAGACATTTCTTGTTGCACTTTTCTTTTTCCCCTTTTCATTACTATCTCTCTTTTTGTCTCAACTCCTTGCTAGCAGTAATTGGGAGGAGCTCCAACCTGAAAGGCCAAATTCCATTTGACCCTGCCAAGGTTTAACCTTTTGTGCCTTGGGTAAGTCAGCAAAGGTGCAATTGGAGACATGTTAATATGCATTTATGGAAAGTTTGAGAGAGCATCGTTGGCCAACTGCTTGTTTTTTTCTTTGGGTACATTTGCAGAGAGCCCAGAAAATGACTACTTTGTGGCGTGCTGGCCTTATTAAAGAACAGAATGGATTCTTGGGGTCAGTGAGCAAGGCTGATGTAGTTTCTTCATCTCAGACAGAGAAAAAGAGCGAGAGCGAGCATCACTAAGAAATATTCAACAAGACTTCACCACAGGAGATCTGAAAGCCATTTTAAATGCCCTTTTAAAGTTCAACACAATCATGCTCTGTTCAATTGAGTGTTAAAGAAATCTGTGACAGAACACCAGAGAATCCCTGTCTACCTGATATCTCTCATCTGCTGTATCTATGTCAGGGCAAAAAGGGAACATAATGATATCACCCAATAAACAAGATCATCATCTCTTGAATCTAAATAATAATATTATGAATGTTGTGCTTTGCTGATGCCTGGAAACACAGATTAATTAATCGCCCTTTTTAATTCATCAGCTGTAGTTCCATAATCTGTTTCTTACTTGTTCAAATTAAATCACAATGAATATTTGACTGAATAAGCTGAGCTTCGGAACTACCTAATCTGTATGTACGAAATATTACTGCGGTAGGATGCATGGTGGAATGTCACAGCGGGATACCAGACATTGACATGTTTTGATCAATGCATAGTTTCTTATTATATGCTGTAAAACTTTCATCGTACAGCAATGGCCAGAGATCACTGGGTAAGAAGACACTGCATGGAGTCTTGAGAGCATTCTGTATTCTATATTATGTTGTCAGTGTTTGGACAACTTCTGTCTCCAAGGTCATTGCACCACATTGCTGATATCCACCCACAGAATCATTACAGCAATTGTCTACACACATTTTTGACCAAGCATCAAACAACCACACGGCAAAATGGAAAAAAATAATATGTGGTACTTGTTTACTTGAATCCAAGATATTTTAAATGAGAAATCCTCCTAAATAATGAAGGTCATACTACTACAGAAGAGGGAAAAGCACATTATTTAATGGTATCTAAGTGAGTGAAGCAACATGAGGAAGAGCTTGAAATATGTAAAAGGATTGGGCTTCAGTGGGACCTACATGGCTTGTGTAGCTGTTGGACATGTTGATGGCTCTTTGATGTGGGGCCTGACTAGCTTTAAGCTCCACTCCACAGATAGATGGAGCACCATGCTGCTCTGCCTGACTGATGTGAGAATTCCATTTATAAGAGGGCCACTTGGTCTCCACAGCCATCTGTACATTTAATTTGAAATTCTCTAATGTCCCTGATGGGGTGACATTAAAAGGATACAGCCCCATTAGTAATATAGAATATTTTAGAATTAGAAGAAAAAAACATTGAATTCACTTCACTATTAAATTGAAAAGAAATGAAATATTGTCAAATGTATCAATATGGCCTATAATTAGATCAGATGTTATTTACATATCAAATCAAAATTGCCAGAGGAGAGCATTAAATATTGAAAACCACATAGAAATAAAAATACCAACTTCATGGTTTGATGTTTGGTGTTGAGTGAAAACCACTCCATGCCCAGTAAACATAATTATCCCAATTCTGAAGATTATTTTGGGTGGGGGCGGTGAAAGGTCCACAAAGACATGGCCAATGCCAACTAATTGTGCCTTATGCTGCATACCCACTGTTCATGTTTTATAAATGGGAAAATAGAATTAACATTACATTGACTACTTAAAGCTAGTGTGTCTGTGATCTTGTGCTGCTAATATAAACCGATCAGCACAAGAATAGCCTGATCAGTCCAGTGTAACCCAGTGTCTGCTGGTGTAACCTACCCAACACTGTCCCAATCAGAATCACCTATATTCGCTAAGTACATTTGACTAGCCGAATCAATGGAGGACGGCATAGGAGAGAGTTGCAGTACTGTCTGTGTGTACATCTTATCACAATTACCTGGGACATGTTCACGGGACAGAAGTTTCACATAAAAATGGGCCAATTTATTTGTGAGTGTGCACATATCCTTTTTTTTCTGTTTTTGAATCCATTGCTCTTGTGTTACGTTTGTAAAGATGTATGTACAGTCTCTTTTACGTTTAGAAAGTTGTCTATTTGTATGTACAGTATTTTGTTGGTCACCTTTTTGCCCTTTCCCCAATTTTGAAATATCCAATTATGTTAATGTTCCTGTCTTATTGCAACAATTCCCAATGGATTTGGAATAGTTAAAGAACTTGGCAAACTTTCCTTAAAGGCCTCTACGGCTAAACAATCCGTTTTTTTTCAAATTGCTTTTCAAACCAAGTCAAATGGATAGATGCATGTCAGGGCATGCTCGCTGAATTGACAATCTCAGTTACCTTTGCAAATATGCTAGTCACCTGTTGGTCGCTAAAACGTTGGTCGCTAAAACATGATGAGATCAGTACATCCCTCAGGCAATGCTGGGCATTTGTTTTACTTCAGATAAATCATTCTAGTCACTTAGCAATACAGTGTAGTCTCCAGACTGTGGTAATCATTTAGGTGCTACAAAATAAAAACATTTCACTGCCTAGGAGGCCCATGAACAATACGTTTCAATCTAACAAATACATGTATTAGCTTTTCCACTGATGTTTTTCAAATGAATGTAAGAAATGTCCTGATAACTCTGTCTTAGTATTTAGAGTTAGAAACCCATAGAACAATACAGCTATTTTAATTAGCCTCTTAATTGGTGCTAATGAAGTTAGCTTTATTGGATTGCACCAGTATATGGATTACACTTTGAATGCACAGACAAATTAGTACAATAAAGGCAATAAAGTACAATACAAGCAATACAAGCAATATTTAAAAAGATGGTGTTTGTGTTTTTGTAGTTTTGTTTTTATTTTAGCAACTTAATCTTAGATCGTATAGTCTAATGGAGTGCAACTGACTTTGAAGGCCAGAGTTGAATACTCCTGCTTTACACCAAGCACTTAAAGCCAAACATTTTCTGTTTCAAAATGGCTTGAAGGAAATGTATTGTATTAATTGTATTGTCCTGGTTAAACACACTTTAGGGACATTTTTATAAAACCAGTTCCCATATCATCACGTAATGTTAGGTTAAACATCAAAGAATGGACATTTCCCCTAAATTTAATTTACTAACCCTAAACTTCTAAATGGTATATCATACACAAACATTGCAGAAGCAATGAGAAAGTAATAATCATTTGATAGTTTCTAAACTTGTTACCCGTCTTCTGAGGAAGGGACCATCAAAGACTTACCTATATATTTACTCATCCATGAAGCCTTTGGGTATGTCTATCCAGAATTATTTAAATCACTTCAAGTTTTAGCCCTAGTGATAGACAACCCAAAGCTTTATGAATCTTTTGAGGATTGTGACAAAAAACTGAATATTTTTATATAACATACTGTACTGACACATTCTTCACAAGGCTAATAATGTAACATTTTAATATTTATAGACTACATGCAACTTTGAGATTTTTTGACATTGTGGGGACCAGAAAACCTGAAATCCATTTTCCCTTTATCCTAACCCCAATCTCAACCTTAATAACCAAAACGTTTGTGTCTAAACTTAACCTAACCCCACTTGTTAGTTTTACTTTCAACTAGACATTGCCTTTTGTATTTCAGGAATCAGCAAAAAAATACATGTGGGGACAGAATTGTCACCGTATACTATGTTCATAGATACTTTTGGTCCTCATGTGTAATGTAAAACCAGGATCACACACAGAAATGTATGTATACACACACGTGCACGCACGCACGCACACACGCACACACACACACACACACACACACACACACACACACACACACACACACACAGACACACCAGACTGACAGACATACAAGTACAACCCATCAAGCAATGAGTCTATAATATATAACTATTTTAACTAGCTACTCCAATCACTTGTGTTGAAATGAGTAAGCCTGTGGCGTATATAGATCTACATGTTCATTTGGTATATTAACAGAGGCACACGGTAAAAGAGCGTTCATTACAATTGTAAATTTGTGACCTGGGGCCCCTCCGCCTGGGCAATGGATTACATGAGGTCTGTGCTCCTGGACAGTATGCTCCATCTGACTGAAGGTCCAGCATGGGCTAATTAATTTCATTAGAAAGTGAAGTCATCTTCTAGCAGGAATTAATATTTGGAGCGTCATGTTGCTAATTCATTTCCCTCTTTTAATTAGCTCAGAGAAGAATGTTGCTTGGGCAAGAGAGGACTTTTTAATTATCAGCTTGGATAAATTTGAAAATGTTGATGCCTAAGGGTTGAGTTAATTAAAACCTGCATTATTTTAACTTTAATTAGCTACCTCCCATCTTTGTTTTGCCTCACCATATGGACATGTCCTGTAGTCAAATTTAGTTAATTAAGCTCATTAGGCTAATCATTTTAATTACTCAAGACAATGTGATTGGTTAGAGGATGACTACAAGTTTATAGCCAAATGGTTGTTTTTCATTAAGTTGAAGGGACTTGGTTATTTCTGTTTGCAATTGGTAGAGTGAAAGAGTGAGATGGGGAGATAGAGTGAGAAAAGAAGACAGAGTGAGAGACAGAGAGAGGAACCCAGCCGAGTAACATTGCCGAATGGTGGAACAGATGAAGGGGGGATTTGACAGCTTCTGATATATTAATGCTGAAGCCTAATTGCATTCCTTGATAAAAGAGAAAAACATGAGAGAGAGAATCCACCCAAAATCACCATGTCACTAGTCTTCACAACTCTTTTAGAGAAAGTAATTTACTGCAACATCTTTTAACATTCTTTGTGATCTTATGTTGATCTAAGCTTTTTGAATTCCATTAGCTTAAATGATTGACTCACTCAAGTTGAGTGAGAGGTTGTTTCTCATTGGACACATCACCTTTATGACTTGCACAATTATTAAAAATGTTATGTTATTTATTTGTTGTCACTTTAATAATTCCTTTCTTTGGGCAATTTCTTTAATGTTGACAATGAACCACTTTGCCTGCTCAAGCCCATTTAACCAAATGCAGATCATGTTTTCACTGAATTGTTTTCTGGTGCCTAAGAAAGGATATATAGCATCTTTGTTTCAACAATAACAACAAATGTTTGAAGGTGGCTTAAAAACATTCAAGTATGATTCCTGATGAGAAATGAATGTTAAAATACATGCTGACACTCCCTTGCTTGACCCGAATGCAGTTGGCATAAGATTACTGAGCAGGGGTATTGGTGATGGTCAGTCTGGGTCTGTGTCTCTATGGGCATGGAGGGTACAGCAGAGGGGAGAGCAGCTGTGATAAAGCTAATGATCTGGACACAGGCTAGACCCTTCATTCACCAGGAGCTAGGCCTAGTTGACAGATGCTGAGGCTAAACGATATAATTAAATAATGCTGGTAGACATCATGTCCGTGGTTTCCATCATTGTTAAAAGATTTTGGTATCGGAGTACCCCCACTTAGGTAATTTGTTTCAGTGTATAATCCTATTGGCCACTATTAAATTAAACCAACTGGTCATTTCAGTTTGGAGCCTATAAATAACTGTGGTTGCCATGAGCATTGCAGTGTGTTTGTGTGCATTCATGCCTGTCTCTCTCTCTCTCTCTCTCTGTGTGTGTGTGTGTGTGTGTGTGTGTGTGTGTTATCTGATTAAAGGGGAAGCACTTAATAATTCTAACTGAAAAAGGTGACCTTGGTAGTCAAGTGACCTCAGGAGTCTGCCACACATATGGCCTTGGCAGCCAACTGCAATATAACTAATGTCTCTCCCTAATGTATTTTTTACTGCCCCTAGCTAGTAGAGGCCACTCTCTGAAAATTGTTTTGGACAAATGTTGATATGTAGCAGGCTGACCAACAACCAAGCTTTTTTTACATCTTTTTTACATTTTACTTTATTTGCAAGACTGTGGCTGTGTTAATAAAGGCACCAAAGCATTATTAATTGCGTTACTTTTACCAATTAGAAAAATCCTAATAAACTTTAGCCACCACTTTCTTACAGAAAATGAATTATTTGCATCATTGTTAATGAACATGAATTATTCAAAGACAAAATATTGCAGCAATCCAGATACCAAAGCAGGACCAGCAAGAGAAACACACACTGATTGAAGGGGACAATAGCTTTGAAACACACAGGGAGTGTGCCACAAACACAGGAAGAGGGAAAGTGTCCTGCCCAACCACTGCCCTCCTTCACCACCATCCTGACCAGAACTTTCACTGTTTCTAAGATGACTCAACAGGGTCATTTGGAAATTTGTTGGATGTGTTGGATGTCTGTAAGCTTAACTGTGATTGTTGATTAGTTATTGTTCCCTCATTGTGTAAGTACCAGCAAATACTTTGGGTTTGAGTGAGCAGTGTGACAATAATAAGCTTTGTAGGACACTTCTTGGTCTTCAAATTAGGCACTGAGTAGGAAAACGGGGTAGATTATGCAGGGTATATAAACGTAACAATTTAAATGATCATTTTTACTATGACTAGATTTAAAAGATAGCACTGTCTCTTGTAATTTATAGAATAAATGCCATACCCCCCTAATCTCCTCAACCCTCCCAAACCCGGCCAGAAGATCTCAGTGATTTGAAGCTTAATAGATTACGTGACAGGAGAAGAGCAGGACACCAAAGATTGCTCAGAGAAGCAGAGAAGAGCATCTGTTCAAAGGCCAACTCCTTACCATAACTCCCCTGCACACTGAGACACAAAGTCACCAAGCCAACATCTCCAGAGGATCTTGGCATGGTGCCTCCTCTGTCTTAACCAGGTTGCTAATTCCATCACAGGCACACAAACACACACTCACAAACACACTTTAAAACACCACACTAATTAAGGCCATGCATTTATTTATGACTGTGCTCATTAAAGCGGCAGAAAGAGATGAGTGGTCCGTCCTTCAACAACACAATGATCCCAGAGGAAACACCCTCCCCGTCAGGTCACCAGTCCTCCTCAGGCTGTCTCAGGACTTTAAAGCCGTAGTGACACATATATGATGTGTCAAAAATGCTCTTTATAAAAGGAAGCACATTACATAGAGATTGTATGTTGTTAAAAGAAAGCTGTGCAATCAACCCAAAAAGTAAATTGTTGTGCTCAATACCCTTGGATAAATGGCTCTGGAAAAAATCAAGAGACCACTTCTAATTATTGTTAAATCAGCATCTCACCATGTATGGCAGCCATTCCATTCAAGTGTCTGTTAAATTCCAACACAAGCACACCTCATTTTACTTCATTAGGTGATTACCTGAACCAAATGTAATTTCATAAGGAAAAGTATAAAAAACACTGCTGTGGTCATCACTATCCTCTTGCAGTAGGACCAGCTAGATGCAAGTAGTACATCAGAGGAAATTAGAATAAAAAAATACAATTCAGCATGACATGAGTTGAAAAGAAAAGCTTTGAGTGAGGAAAAGAAGGTTTCAATTCTGGGTTTACTGGCAGAGGGATAGAAGTTGCCTCCATCCTGTAAATCTCAATCTGCGGTTCACAGGTCAGGGTCAAGCCACAGACATTAGGGACAACAAAGCTACAGACTGGCAGAGGGCGAAAACAACTGATGGAGATGACCGTCAACTCATGCAAATCTCACTCAAGAACCGTAGGATGACATCAAGTGACCAACAAAAAGAATGCCAAACAGCTGGATGGCCTGCCAGATCAATGGTTCATGCTCGCTTGCCACATCTTGCAATCTCCGAACGCTCTCTCCGATTTTCTGTGTACCGACCAATCGCCCGTCCCCGACCATTCTGCCTACGTTCTGCCCGTGCTTCTGCTCTCCGCCCGAGTCCTAATCTCTTGCCTGTCCCCGACTACTCTGCCTGCTCCCTGCCTATACTTCTGCCGCCCGAACGTGTACCGACCTTCGGCCAGCCTTTGACGACCCTGCCAACTGCTCGCCGGTGCCTTCGTTCCCGTCACGTGAGACGTCTCACTGCCCGTCCCCGACTACGCTCCCTCTGCCTCATTTCCCCAGTCTGCGCTTGGATCCTTACCTGCTGCCCTGACAGGCCTCTTAATTTTTTTCACAGCTATATGTACCATTTGTAAAGAGAAAACGAGTGAGCAGGCAAAACACATATTTTATTTCTTATGGGATTCACAGAGCTGTAAGTCTAATCAGTGTTAGTATAGCCTCTTGTGTCTACATTGAACAAATCCTAATTTGCCACTGGCTGTTTTAACAGCTAACTGGCCATTCGTAAATGATACTGCTACAGTTAAACTAACGTTCCTTACTAAGTTAACAAGTGTCTGTCAACTGTATGGCATTTTGTCTATCTTGACCCAAAATGCATGCACGGACGCATACTTCGAAAATCCACCAAAAACAGTCACAATATAATCATAAACTGTTTTATTTCACACTAACTATAATGTAGATACTGATGGTTTTAGCCAACAAAGCTTTCATCTATACAGAATATTTCCTAATGCATATGTCGCTTTGCCTGTGAGGAGATATGAACACGGGACCTAGAATTTACAGGTGTGCTTCTCTAACCACTACGCTATTGAACAAGGGAGAGTCAGTCACTCACTCACTCACTCAGTAAGAGAAATGTTATCTTTTTGCCTGGCACAGAATGAACTGACCCCTGTTCAAAAGTCTGTATAAACTTTTGTTCTTTATACTGTACCCCCTTTAGCGTCAAGTTTTAAAAAGCCATCCAGAACTGGGATAGCTTTATTTTGTGATTTTTTGGCAATCTAATCTAGCCTTTCTATTCTTGAGGATTATGAATGGTTTTCACCTTCTGGTGAACACAGTGTATTTGCTCTCGTGAAGTCTACACTCCTGATAGACTTGGATAATCATATGCCTAGTTCCTGGAGAGTTCTTCACTTGGCTGGATGTTTTGAAGGGCTTTTTCTTAACCATGGAGAGGATCCTACAATCATCAACCATTGTTGTCTTCTGTGAACATGCAGGCCATTTTGTGTTGCAGAGCTCCCAGTGCATTCTTTTTTTCTCAGAAACTGTTGATTTGGCCACTGTTAATGATCTGGGTTCACAGCAACAGCTTCCAAATGCAAATGCCACACCTGGAATCAACTCCAGACCTTTTACCTGCTTAATTGATGAATAAATAACAAAGGAATAGCCCACCTGTCCATGAAACAGCTTTTGAATCAGTTTTCCAATGAATTATGTTCCCTTGAAAAAGAGGACTTCACATTAAAACCCTCAGATTACACTGAAATTGAAGCTGAGATACTGCACTTTAAGCCCATGTTCATTATTTTACAGTAACTTGAATATATTTTGGTAAATAGCCAAAATAACAGAACTTGTTGTGTCCAATTATTTCTGGACCGAACTGTATGAAATAACCTGTAGTGATTTTTATGTGTGTGTGTGTGTGTGTGTGTGTGTGTGTGTATACACATCTTAAGGGTAATATCATTAAATTACATAGAATCTCTTAAACATTATAATCAACTGATTAATAACATGTTAAGTGGACCCAGGAATATAGACAGAGTGATGTCAGCAATGCAAGGAGGTGAATCTTGTGGTTATGAAGCTCAACAGTGCAAGATTGTGTGTGTTTATGTGCATAGTCACAGCTGTGTGTCTACATAAGCTTCAGTGCATCCTTGCGCGTGTTTGCATGGTGAATATGTTTGTAATCATTAAAGCAAAAGAGAAGGGGACAAGTGTGTTTGATGAAATAGGGAACAGACAGATCCTAAACAGATCCCACTCCCATCCATGTAATTACAAAGATAGCACTGCCTGATGGAGTCACTCCTGCAGACAGCTGGCAACTTTCTGATTTACTGTCCTTTAATGGTCCAACTTCAAAGAGTTTACTAGAAATCATTAATACACTCAACTACACAACACATTGCTCACTATGGCAATGTTTCTCCAGCAAAATGTATTGACTAGTGGCCCCTGAATGGTGCAGTGGTAAAAAGTGACTGCTTTGCAGTTAACTGTGTTATTGCGAGACCAGGGTGAATTGTGCTAGCAAATTAGCCCAGGGTTCCGACAGAAGGCAGTGTAATTGACCAGTATTTATCCTGGTTTGGATGTATTGAATAAGTTTCCTTTGCCTCATTATGCCCTAGAAACCCCTTGTGAAGTGGCACAGCTAAGATGGAAAAAATTTACACGCAAACACAAGTATTTTCCCCAAAATTGCATTATAAACTTTGCCATGTTGTAATAAAGCCAGATAAAAAAAAAAAAAAAAAACATTATGCAGGATTTCTGATAATACAACAAGCAATGTTTCTGCTGTTTAAGAAGGTCCAGATAATGTGTGCATGTGTGTGTGCGTCTATATTTGTATATGCATGTATACACTGCATGCACAATTATTAAGCAAGTGAGTAATCTGATTGAATTATTATTTATATGCACATTTTCCAACTCCAAACCATATAAACTGGAATGCTCATTGGATTGAATAATTTTCAGGTAAT
>JACXGJ010009745.1:0-23556 GCA_016801105.1 Esox niger | reverse complement strand
GGGTGGATAGGTGTGTGGATGATGGATGGTTGTGTGGATGATGGGTGGGTGGCTGTTTGGTTGGGTGGATAGGTGTGTGAATGATGGGTGTGTGGGTGTTTGGTTGGGTGGATAGGTGTGTGGATGATGGGTGGGTGGGTGTTTGGTTGGGTGGATAGGTGTGTGGATGATGGGTGGGTGGGTGTTTGGTTGGGTGGGTGGGTGCATGGTGGATTGGTAGACTGATAACCAGTGTGTATTTTGAACTACATATCTGTCTTATCCTGTGTCACAGGGTCCACGAGGGGGTCGGGGTGCTAGAGGTCCAACAGGCAAGCCAGGCCCTAAGGTATCCACTCTTCTCCATCCTAAACAGTTAGAATACTGATAAGAACTGCTGTCATAATATCCTGACCCTATAAATGATAACACCCTTTTCAAAGGGTTGTCACCGTGTTTGTCTGGTGGGGTGACGAGTTAGGTTCTGACTTCCTCTTTGTTGTGTTTTGCAGGGCACAGCGGGCAATGATGGTCCACCTGGCCCGCCTGGCGAGAGAGTAAGTCCCATAAGCGACTGCCTCCGAGGGGTGTTATGTCAAGGGTTATGCCTGTCTGTCCTGGGGGTGGACTGGCAGGGTTGGAATAAAGTCTTGGGGGGTCGACATGGAATAGAGCCATTCACCCCTGGAAGCAAGGCAGCTGTTATATATTCATGATGTTATTGACTGGGATTTGCTGTTGAATTCAAGATGATGGCAACTGAGCCACGGGCTTGTCCAATCTATTATGTTGTGGTTTTGTGATTGTGATTTTCTCTCTCTATTTCTGTCTCCCAACTCCACACATCTACAACAAACCACCCTTTCTGCAACTACTTGTCCACATTAAGCAGCTGTATAATCTGCCTAGCTGGTTCCTGCACTCCTACTATGGAATTTGGTATTTTTTATTTTGCCTAATTGCATCTCTGTTTATCCCAGGGACCTCAAGGACCCCAGGGCCCCGTCGGGTTCTCAGGACCAAAGGGCCCCCCTGTAAGTGTCCTCTCTGTCTTGAAAAGCAATGCTGCTATGTGGTGGGGGTTTTGTATTTTACTACTGACTAGGTGTAGTAATCATTATCGCTATTGAAGCAGAACCCATTTTGTCCTCATCCTCTAGTCAGAAGACAAGTGTTCATTTCCTGGTATTGATTTGTGTTAGATTCATAGTTTCGATGTTAACAGTTAGTGCTGTTTTTTTCTGCTAAAAACTTCCAGTTTTTATAGTAACATTTAAAAGCAGTAATGCTTTCATTTATTTCCGTTAAGCATTTGAAGAAATTATGACTGATAATTCTTCGATGTCTTTGACATAGATTGAGTCTCTGTTTTCTGTGTTGTTCCCAGGGACCACCTGGAAAGGATGGGCTGCCGGGCCACCCTGGTCAGAGAGGAGAGACGGTGAGTTTTGTAGACCGCACCCTTCATCAGAGCTGTCTCACACTTGGAGCAACCTGGCCAGCGGGCTCGGACAGACACCTTCCTGCCGGGTGTGGAAACGTGAGACCTGCCCCGGCTCTCTCGGGACCGGAAACCCCTCGGTCTCATTTTTCACACCTGGATGGATTTGTCTCCTCAAGTCTGCACACTTTTTAATGCTCCGAGGAGCCTGAGTGTTGGACAGCTTGCTCTAGTATGCACACACACACAACGTCCTCTGCGTAGCCTGAGGCAGGCATGCCGGTTTAGCCAACCACATTTTGTGTTCATCACCAGTAGGCAGATAGGTAGCCTGGCCGCCTGGCGCCAGCTGGCTGAGGGGGTGCACATTTATTCCTCTTACTGCTCTATGTTTTATCAATGGAAGCCCTTCCTGCAAAACAAATCCAGTGTGTGTGTGCGTGTGTGTGTGTGTGTGTGTGTGTGTTTGTAAGAGAGAATTGCGTTCTCCTTGTCTGTTTTTCTCTCTGGGCCAGTGCCTTCAGGAGGATGGATGTCTTCATGTGATGTTGTAGAGGGAGCCAGACATGTCTGATAGAGTGAAACACATCCTGAGCTCAGAAAGTAGACCATCCCAGAGTCCCTGGCACACTCAGACACAAGCCTTCCTTAACGCAGCCAGAGGGTCTAGTCTGTCTGTCTTCTCAGTTCGTTTGAAAAAGCAGTAAATACCACCAGGCTGTCTGATCGCCATTCTCTGTTCAAGGTCTTAAGTAAGTTTCAGTTGAACAGGCTGAATCTGTAATTTAACAAACATTAGATAATATCAGCATGAAACACAGGAGGGAATTATCCTGACACAATAAGCGCAGCATGAGCGGTGCGTTGCCGTAGTTGGGAACTGCTGCTTTAGAGTTTATTTTGCGATGTTTTGCATTCATCCCTTTTGATTCGATTATCCTCTCAGAGCTGTAAAAGCTGCTAAAAGCTTCACGGTGTTGAAAGCGCCCCCGATCGTTACGTTTCCCCCTTAATTTGTTCCCATCACAAGTGACACATATCCCCCCCACCCCCTCCCCAGTTCCTCTCGAAATGACATCGATAAGCCTCTTCATTAAGATGTTTAATATGCCAGATTTATTTCCTGGTAAACAGACTGGGGAAGTGGCCAATAGCAGAATTGATCACAGTAATAAAATGCTCCAACCTCCCAGGCCCTAAGCACTGGGCACACATCCATCCAATCCCACTGTTGAAGAGACTGCTCAGAGGATGCTTTCAGTGCATCTAAAGATCTCCCTCTTGCTTTCTATCTCTTATTCATGCCAGACGGTAGAAGTGCCGTCCGTTCCAAACAATATCTTCATTAATCACGCTGACACAAGATAATGAGTCCACCACAAGTCATTAAACATTATTATTATTATCCTGACCATTCTTGCAGTAGCACGTCCCTGGCTAGACAATAACACCTTCCCAAAGCAGACTGACTATTGTCATATTAAAATATGTGACATGACCCACGTCATCTATACTGTATGTGATTCTTTGTTTTAGTTTGTGTGGCTTAGTCAATGCATCTAAGTGTCTCCCTTTTTGTTTGATGTATGTTTACACTGTTGTGTTAATGGTGTATATAGCACTTTGATTGTCCATTACATGCAGTCAGTATATGATATCCGGTGTTCACATCGGAGTACTGAAGATGCATTCAGACAGTGCTTGCTTCATTTGAGTTAAAACCAATGAAGACATCCAGCTCATCTGATCCGAATACAACAGGCAGCATAATGTCTGACCAATTAGCATGAAGTCCACCTCAGAGATCCATTGCATGAGATACTCCTATCAACACTGAAATTAAGTCTTTCATATAACATGTTGAGGGTGTCTTTTTTGTTGTCCACTGTCTTTCAAATAATGCTTTCTTAGCCCCACAATAATCTAACTTTGTTTTGGACTAATGGATGCTCGATGGAGAACCACTATCAACATAGTGTTTTTAGTCCAAGACTATGCTAATTTTGTGCAACATGTCTGTAGTGTCTATGTTAGCCTTTGCTTTCTCCTCTTCTGCCAATGCTAACCTTGTTATTACAGAGATGATGCCTGTGTAACAAGGATCACATTTGACCTTTGCCCTTGTGCTCATTTGATGCTTCAACTTGCCACTTGGTAGTGAGGTGGTGAGTAAGTCGGATAAATGGTAAAATTCTACTACTAATTGTAGCTTTTATTCACATACTGTAGCTATTAAAAGTATCATTTTAAACATAAGCGATTTAAAAAAGACTTTCAATATAAAATATCATCAATGTGTTATTAGCTGGACAGCCCGAGTAAGACTGATAGAAGTTTACAATCATATTTAATATTTCTATAACTGAGATTCTACATGCAATGCACGCCTCATTTGTATGGTGAACCATTTAGAGCACCTCTATTGTTCTTTTGGATCCATTACTGAGACTAATCATCACTAATCCATTCCAATGCACTACTGTCCGTTGTGCTGTCCGTTGAGATGCAACAACTCTACTATGTCCATGGAACCATATAATGATTTGTGGGTGATAACAATAATTAGATAGGAGGAGGTTATTATGAAACCTCCAGATGAAGATGGTTTTCAGAAATGTTCAGTGCCATTAATGTGTTGTTCTTGTCCACAGGGATTCCAAGGAAAGACAGGTCCACCTGGCCCAGGTGGAGTTGTTGGTCCGCAGGTATGTAACAATGAACTAAATGTACCAATACATTTTCTACTTGCTTTCTACTTGTATCTCATCGACAACCAATAGTGGTACAGCACATTTCCAGTATATTGGTAATTCAAATTATTGACATGTCTTTGGTTATGGTTTGTTTTCTTTGATGTATTCTTCACTTCTTAACAGGGTCCAACAGGAGAGACTGGCCCGATCGGTGAAAGAGGCCACCCTGGACCCCCAGGTCCACCTGGAGAGCAGGGCCTTCCTGGATCTGCCGGCAAAGAGGGAGCTAAGGTAAGTAAAGCTGGAGATTGGTAGAATTCCCTTGAAGCCAGATTGGCAATATAGTGTCAATTAAAGATCTAGACATATTGGTGTTTCAAAACAGTGCCTTTAGTGCCAGACAGTCCCAAGGCCACCCAGCCTAGTCTGCCTCCCTGTCTCCTACTTGCATTCTCCCTCTTTTCCAGGAGCAGACAGTTTAATCAACTCCATCAGCTAACTCTAACCCTTCTGCCAGTCACACTCTGTTGTGGGGGCAGGCAACAAGATTCAGCCACAGGCCAATATTTCTGGGGATACCTGGCTGGCCAGAACATCATTTATAATAATTATAAAAAATGTATCACAACTTTGCTCAGCAATTCTTAGATTTGAAAATTACCATTATTCTATAACTTGATGAGATTGATAAACAGATTTGCTAGATTTCCCACACCAAATTATTCTCCCTATCTATCTGATTCTCTCCCTCTCTGCCTCATCCCTTTCCCCATCTCTCTCTGTCCGCAGTTAGTATATAAACCAACACTACAAAAACAGAGAAAGAATAAGAGGACCGTCACCATTGCCCGTCTTGCCATTTTCCTGTTTTAGAGTAAAATTCAGAATCTGTGTCTCACGGGGAGATCAGAGGGGATTTCTAATTGTAGCAGATACCCTGATATGACTGCTGCATGTTATTGTAGCCTGTGTTTGTTTCTGTTTATATTCCCTTAGCTCTGTGTCCTCTAGGGTGGCTTTATAATAGGGTTTGGCAAATTGTTTTGCATCAGCTTTGTATTTGAAGTGATCCAGAATGGAGTAACAATTATTTTAGAGACCTGAGCTCTATGAATTTCATAGTGTTGTTATATGCTGGAAAAAGAAAAAGGGTCATTAAATGGATTGGCATGGGACTCTACTTCAAAAACACTTGAAATGCTACTTCCATTGTTCAGATTGACATGCCTGATAGGCGGCATCTATAGACAAAAATAACAAAAGGCAGTATTTAATATTACCTTGAAAAACATGACCACTACTGACCAATAAACATAAATGTGGGTGTGTAAATAGAACATTCATAACGAACACACCATGAGGCTATAACAGTCACATGATTACATCTCTTGATATGTTTCACATGGAATTTGGCAAACATGATCAGGGTTTCAACCAATAAATATCTCTGAGACCACTTGCTCGATTTTGACTAAACACGAGTAACTGATATCATTGAGATTAGTCATTTTCAAGATTATCTCAAAGGTTTTGGGTGGCTGTAGCAATGAAGTACACAGTTACACATGTATATTTGACATTGTAACAATACATATCCTTTTATCCAAGTAACATAAAGGAGAGTTAATCTCAAGACCACAACGATAGTTGTATTTTATCCTATATCCTTTATTATTTTCACATATAAATTGTTAGAGATTTAGACCAGCGACCAGCACAACGCTCTTGAAAACATATGTTCCGCTATCGAGTTATTTCTGTTATTACCTGAATTGCACTGACAGACAATCCTTTGTGAGGGATGATATGTTTACTGTAACTCTGTGTGTCTCACTCTTCTTACATCTCATACATTAGCAAAAGCATAATGTAATCTTAAAAGGAAACAAAAGGCAGCATAAAACATCATTTTGCTGGCCACCCCTCACCCTTTGCTCTGTGTTGTGTGTGCAGGGAGATCCTGGACCCCAGGGAGCATCCGGTAAGGACGGACCTGCTGGTCTCCGAGGATTCCCTGGAGAGAGAGGTCTACCCGGCGCATCTGTAAGAAATACTCAACTTGTAGCATGCTCCCGTCCGTTAAAATGCCCCCCCCATACTTACTGACAAAAACTGACAGACCGCTCAGTTTCACCCGCAATACCTGACAAATGAACTCATGCCAATGAAGTGGTATTCATGTCATTAGAAGCCTGGAAAGGTCCTGACCTGACCATCAGTCCACTGCAGGGAAACTCAAAGAGACATACTACAAATGAACAAACACACAGCACCTCCCCCCGAATATTAAATCGCTCTAAACAAAGAGACCGGCATCACTGTTTTAACCTCTGCTAGGCTGGACGCACACTCCAGCCTGAGAGTGTGGCATTCTACTATAGGACTGGATGCCCCCGACCCCCGATTCAGCACAAACATCCTGTGTGCGTCCCAAATGCACCTTGGACCTCATAGGCCGGGGTCGGAAGCGATACGGAAGATAGTGAATAGGGTGTCATTTTGGACAGTCTGCCTCTGGGACAGTTTTCTTTTTCTCCCACAAGCCCTGTTGGGGAAAAGTTATTTGTTTTGTTGTATTCATTATTTACAAAATTAATTATTGAAGGGGAGTGTTGGAGATTAGGCTGGTGGAATGGAAGCTGGTGTAGGGCCATTGTTCCAGACTAAGCCAAGGTCAGTCTCGGCAGGCAGCCGACCATCCTGATTGTTTTGTAGTGGTGTAATTTACTCTCTCACTGCAATACCCTGAGACTCATTACTGAGACCGCGATGTGTGCTGGGCCGTTGGGAGCCAATCACAGACGCATACTGGAGTGTAGACACACACAGACACACACACACACACACACACACACACATCCACAGCAAAGCATGCACATACAATGGTGAACTGTGCTTCGGTTTTACTGCACTTTTGATTACAGGGAAATGATGGACTAATAAATACCTGTCCTGTGCATCATAGAAATAAAAAAGCGATAGATAGTTCATCCCTAAGGCCTTCATAAATTCCCTTCAAAGTCTGTCAGGAACTAGAAAGAATAACTCAGTAATTAACAACTGATTGACTGGCAGACTGGCTGACTGAATGACAGACAGACAGAACACCGTCAACCAGGCTGTCTGTTTCTTTTTCATTGTAACTCTTTGTCTTGTGTTTCCATTCAGGGTCCAGCTGGTTTGAAAGGAGGAGAAGGTCCTCAGGGACCCCCTGGCCCAGTGGTGAGTCTCTACCTGTCACCCACCATCACCTGCCACCCTTCAGTTATTCATGTTTTAGTTTTCAGGATGTGTTTAGATTTTAAAGTGATATGGGGGCATCTTCCCCTACCACTGTCAACGTTCAACCTGCAACATAATGCATCAACCTAGATGTGGTTTTGCCGTTGTTTTAGTTAATCTGAACATAACTATCAGCACTGGATCAGAATTCAGCTTGTTGCAAAACAAGATAGAATGAAGATCCCTTTCCTATCTAGACTCAACTGGAACGTCTTTATGAGATCCTGTAATTACATCCGGCAACACTAGAGGGCAGTTTCAATCCTATGTAGAAAACAGACGGGATCCCACCAATTTACGATGATAACTTCAGGGTCCTGGTTTTGTAATTGCTTTCTCTTGACATTTCAGCGTACTGTAGGTGCCTGGTTGGCATTAAGGTGACACTCAAAGTTGGAGTGTATTCTGAGCTCTTTTAGGATAAAAGGAAAATCTTCTCAATAATCTGTCATTAGCTTCACAGTCAGCTTGTGGGACCCTCCCCACCCTCCCAGTAACTGCACTTCAAATGGCTTGACCATGCGCAGCACTTCTAAATGTCACGCTGATATGCAAATTATCCAATAAAACATATTTCTTATTGCGTACTCATACAGTAGCAGTGATTCCGGTGCATCAATTTGGAAGCGGTTGTTTGCAATCTCTTGATGTCATACGTCGCACCCCTTCCAGAAATGAATCACGTGAACGTTCACGCTGAGAGGAACACCAAGATCGGAGTGGTTCCCTGCCAGCATGTCAGCAATCCAATCTCATCCAGTCGGCTCTGCTGTGAGGTGAATAAATGTGTCGCTCGGCGTGTCCGTCCCGTGCTTCCATACGCCGAGCCGTCTGACCACCCAGACCCTCCCGCCATATGTCATGTGTCCCCAATCAGAAGAGGCCTCACAGCCCCCCCCCCCCACGGGGGCGTGTCCTGACGACAGACAGTCAGACAGGTGCTTCCCAACACCTCACTCTCCTTCCCCGCCTGCTCCTGTCGCGCCACTGATGCGCGGCAAACGCAGACACATTACGCGCCTCCACCCTCTACAGCCCTCCGTGGGCCTCTGCTCGGTTCCTTCCCTTTATGGCCTGATCCGAGAGGACATTAAAGGTATCGACAACCTAGTGGATATACGGAGCAATCTGTACCTTGCTTATATTGCATGATAAACATACGAACGGGGACAAGGTATGAACGACCGTGTGTTAAATGGTTTAGAGGTACGACAACAGTTGTACAGTACTCCAGTAGGTTTCTTTGTGCCAAGCAGAGGGTGCGTGTGCAGAGAAGATTCCTGAAAACCTCAGCAGCAGCAGTCTCACACTCGGTAGTCAGCTCACTCCTCATGGCTAGATTAAGACTGCCAGCCAGCCTGCCCCACTGCCTTCCTCCCGCCTTTGTCATCTCTCTGTCTGAGACCTGCTGCTCTGCTCTACTCAGCGAGGAGAATATAGGCTAGCTAATGGTGATAGTTACAATGGTAGAAGAGTGATGGCTGTAAGTGGCTGAAAGATCAACTCTGCCCTGAAGTACCCTGGGTTATAATGCTGTTTTTGCTCTTAAGGAGTAGGCGTTATATTGTTATTCATACTGAATGGATTATACAGTACTCCTGAGTAAAGGGTTTGTATTTTCCAAAAAGCTTAGGCCATTTACGGTGGCGTACATTGGGTTGGGTATCCTTATAATAATGGATGCTGTTATTCATGACTTTGCTTTATTCATGACCTCTGAACTGTGGAGGGGTATCTTCGCTCTTTAAAAATGCACTTTCTCTCCATCATACTCTCTATTTCCCTCGGCCACCCCGGTTTTTGTCATAGGGCTCCCCTGGTGAGAGAGGTAATGCTGGACCTGCTGGTCCCATCGGTCTGTCTGGTAGAACCGGCCCTCAAGGGCCCCCAGGTCCGGCTGGAGAGAAGGGAGGGCCTGGTGAGAAAGGTCCTCAGGGACCAGCTGGTCGTGACGGAGTCCAAGGCCCAGTGGGTCTGCCTGGCCCCGCCGGACCTCAAGGTCCACCCGGAGAGGATGGTGACAAGGTTAGTACCCCTAATTGCTATGCCCCTCTCTCTCTCTCTCTCTCTCTCTCTCTCTCTCTCTCTCTCTCTCTCTCTCTCTTGTTCACCATATCTCCATTACTCATCTAACCAAATTCTGAGCCAGATATTTGAGGTAAAACAGATTGCTGATCAATCTTCATCAGTGGTTTCACAATCACACCCAGACCATCTGCACTGTAAATATGTCTGCTCTCTTTTGCTCTACCTTTTTTCCCTCCGTATAGGAGGAACTCTCTGTCTGTCTGTCTCTGTATCACTCTGTATCTGTATTTCTCTTTCCATCTTTCTCTCTCCCCCATTGCTCTCCAACAGCATATCCATCATCATAACCAAACGGCAAACTTAATGTCATTACAAGAGATATAAAAGTGAAAAACTGGCACCATTTTTATCTCCTTCGATCATTTCATCCCAGAAAGTTATGATCCAGACAATCTATTGAGCTGCCAAACATATGTTGCCTTAGAGCTTTAAATGGAGCTGCACATTAATCTCCAACACCATTTATCACTTGTATTTATAATTGCATAAATCCTAACCAGAAAAATATTCAAGCTAATATGAACTGATTTCTGTGTCTTTGCTCTTGTTATTTTCCCTGCAGGTAATTAATTAATTTGCCAATGCTACAGTTTGTTTGTAAAGGCAATTTGTTTGTAAATGTTTTGAACAATGCTTTTCTTTTTTTTGCCCAGGGAGAGGTTGGAGAGCCTGGCCAGAAGGGAAGCAAAGCAGACAAGGGTGAACAGGGTCCTCCGGGTCCGGCTGGTCTTCAGGGTCCCATCGGGGCTCCAGGGCCTGCTGTGAGTTACACCATTTTGGTGTTTTTCTGTGATGTTAGCTACACACATCTAGTGTTTTTCTGTGATGTTAGCTACACAGATCTAGTCCATTTCTGTGCAGTTAGCTACACACATCTAGTCTATTTCTGTGATGTTAGCGCAATAGCGTGGTAACGTGTTACTGTGTCCTCAGGGAGGTGATGGAGAGCCCGGTCCCCGCGGTCAGCAGGGGATGTTTGGACAGAAGGGAGATGAAGGATCCAGGGGTTTCCCCGGGCCACCTGGTCCCATCGGTCTGCAGGTGGGTGAGACATGACACGCCAAACTACATCCCTCACCTACATCCCTCCATTGCAGGTTTTGTGGAATGATTCTAATGTAATATGTGAACAGAGTAAGCAGCTGCGAAGGTTGTGCTTCTTTCTGTTGGCTATTGACTAGGCCTTCAAGCGATTATAAAATGCATTGTAAAACTTACATGCAATATGAAAGTTAATACGTTCTGTGGAGTTGTTTTAGAGAAGGTAGAGTTTGAGCATGAAGGTTGGTAGGGGCGAGTTCCATGGTTTCATAGTGGATGCAACCTTCAGCTGGAGCGGAGGAGCAGGGTGACATGGGTGAACTCAGGAAGGGCTGCGGCATTCTGGATAAGTTGCTGGGGTTTGGTGGCACAAGTTGGGAGCCTGACCAACAGTGAGTTGCTGTTGTCTAGGTATGAGATATAAAGTGCCTGGATTAATACAAGTGTGGCTTCCTGTGTGAGGTAAGGTAGTGCTGTAATAATGTTATTTAACATTAACCACCTGCAGTGAGTCACTGCCTTAATGTTTCCAGAGAACAGAAGGGTGTCTTCTGGGTCCCGTCACATATTCGTTGCACTATGGAGTCGTCGGCTGTAATGTCTTGGAGCCCACAGGCATTCCCCCGGACAATGGTCAGCTCTGTTCAGATTGAGTTTGTGGTGGCAGGTCAACGTCCAAACTGAGATGTCAGCCAAGCAGGCAGAGATGTGTGTGTGTTGCCATCTGGTTGTTTTTGTTTTTCATAGCAATGATGGGAGACAGGATTTGGATAGGACAGAGCCAACAGACCTGGTTTATAGACTGAAGAGGATGGGTACTAGAACCAAGCCTTGGGGAACTCCGGTATCGAGGGACAGTGGGTTAGACACTAATCCTCTCCACGTTACTTGGTGTGAGTGTGTCCCTGAGTGTGCAGACCCTGAAACCCCAAGAGGGGTGTCAACACACAGTCTAATCACAGGCTTAGAGACTGTTCTCTAATGTGAAAATTGATTATTTGAAAAATTTACTGAACTTGTTGCCAAGTAAATGACATTGTTTTGGTGCCATCAGCATATAATTAAGACATAATTGTGAAACGACAATGTTTGTCAAGTAGTCTGAAACCCAACAAGACAGGATATTCACAGACCTTAGATGATAGTGTTAAATTCTTATAAAAAAATAGTGATTAGGTTGGTTTCCTCGTTTTTATGGTTTCCATCAACCAACAGGACTGCATGGTGCAGTACAGTGACAGTACAGAGCAAACTGAATGAGCCATTCATTCAACCGGTGTCACTGAAATAATATAGGCTCTGCCCGCTAGACTCAAGGTGCTAATCAATTTACTTTTAATTGGGGGTAATTCACTTCCATTGCTATTTCATTAATTGCTTGGACTGACCTCTTCCAGTAAGCAGTACGCCACTGAACAGACCACTAGCTCTCCACACTGCGGTGCATAATTAGTGTTCCCGTTAACAATCTCTGACTGAGAAGACCTCCGTTCTGATGAGCTTTCCACAGCGGGGGTGGGGAATCAGAATGCAGAGACACACACACACACACACTCACCGACGTGCGCACGCATAGACACATGTGCTGATGGACACACACACACACACACACACACACACACACACACACACACACACACATGCATTCTCAAACCCACAAACACACTAACAGCCTGTCACAGCCTCAGCTTCTTCCCTTGGGTGTAGGTATTTGAGGAGGGTGGGTTGTTGTTACGTAGAGTAAATAGCAAGTGGAATGAGATCTTTAATGTCCTCGCTCTCACCTTGCTCCTTTCAGTGACTACAAAGACAAACTGTCTTTGAATAGTGAAAGAGCCTGAATCAGGAATTACCAAAGCAATTAAGGTAGAAATGTCAAGGATCAAACGTACATATTGCGCCTCGAAGTCGACTTAGCATGCAGGGATATGAGTGATGGAGTCTATGTCTGGGTTTTTAAAAATGAGCGAATTTCCTCCATTTTGCCGTAGAGAAAAGCTCTACATTCAATGTGGTTGCTTTCTTTAATTTCTGATGAACACTATTGGTCACACAATCACACAGTGTGAAGACACTAATTTCTCTTTTCACGGCAGTTTGTTTCTCTCACCATGGACACGCTGTTCGGCTTGTTTATATTATGAGTGTGAGAATGAAATGCACTTATCTTAGTTTACACAATCATTTCCATTGCTTTAGAATTTACACCGTCATGTTTGAGACCTGCCACACAGAACTGTGGCTGTCAGTCTTCGGAAAATTTTACGATATGCATGGGCACCACACAGAAGGTTGATACAGCAAGATACATCTACCAACATCTAATTTACCACATCTTTCTTGGAGAGGAGACCTTTGAAAACTGTTAGAGAGATGGGAATTTCTAATTACATTTACATTTTACATTTTAGTCATTTAGCAGACACTCTTATCCAGAGAGACTTACAGTAAGTGCATACATTTTAAAAGGGCTATGTCAAACTACCAGACAGTGGAGTAATAAGTGCATTCTACTCAGTTAATTAGTTATTGGCAAAGGTCAGTGCTCGAGAGAAGACCATACAGGCAGAAAACATAAAAAGCAAGCAAATAACAACATACAAGGGTGGTGAGATTGGAACTATTTGGAGAACTCTGCGAAAAGGTGAGTCTTCAGATGCATTTTGATGATGGGTAAAGACTGCTATCCTACCCTCCAAGGAAAGCTGGTTCCACCATTAAGGTGCAAGAACAGAGTTTGGACTGTGTTGATCAGGAACCGCCCCCAAGAAGGGGTAAAGCACAGCTCTTGGCTGTCCCACCCCTAATTGCATATTTAAAGTATACCTACATTTATGCTCACCTTAGCAGCAAATCCTAACAGCTTGCACCAACACATCAATGTCCAGTTAATATCATATGCAAAATTATCTGGTAAAAACCTAAAAGTGCATAAAATGCAGAAAACATCGCTTAGAGGTTATTTGCTCTCATTTTCTACCTTGAGTTGCACCTTCGTGTTTCCTCCTGCTAAACCGGGATCATTTTAATTGTGCTTGTTTGTTTCTATCTGCCCTCAGGGTCTTCCCGGACCTCCTGGTGAGAAGGGTGAGAATGGTGATGTCGGCCCAATGGTGAGAAGATAGCCCTAATTCACATTTAGTTGGCTCTTTAATCAAGACATGTTGTTGCTCTTGTTGTTGTTGCTCATATCCTGTTTTTTTTCTTTTCCGTAATCCTTCTTCAGGGTCCTCCCGGCCCGCCTGGTCCAAGAGGTCCCCAGGGACCTAGTGGAGCTGATGTATGTACCAAGTCTCAACTTTCTGTCACCATACCAACAGTCACACCAACAGGGGCATAATGTGACCTACTGTACCACAACTCTGGAATAAGCTCTTAACCGAGTGTCAACATAACAGAGACCCTCTTCCTCTCCGGACATAATGAATGCTGACTACACTTTCTTCTTCTGTTTTCTGTCAGGGCGCACAAGGTCCTCCTGGCGGCGTGGGTGCCATGGGAGGCGTGGGTGAGAAGGTGAGAGTGTGTGTGCACTTTGCGCTCATAACAAGATGTCCGCTAGGTCTTAGTGGGGAGTCCAGAGTTAATCTCCAGGGTACAAATCCTGCCAACATCCCTCTACCTACCCATAACCCCCGTTCCTCCACTGAGTCTGCTGATGTTATCGTCAGGACTCAATTAATTTCCTACGGCAGCCTCTTGTCTGAGTTACTGTTCTGACACTATTAATGCCCATTTTACAACAGTTCCAACACCGCTCCTCCATTTTAGTACAATTTGGCAGGCGGCTCCCAACATCAATACTTAATGCAGCTGAATGATGACTCCGGAATATAAAACATATCTGTAGGTTACCATCACTTTGAGAGAGAACCCTGAAATAACTTAACGCCACGGCACCAACGCTGCGGGCGCTTCGTCATTCAACGTGATGACTATCACCATCCTCCACTATGGTATTCATCACGAGCCCGCTCATGGTGTTTTAGGGCTTATGAGCCTGTTTTAATAGCAGTATAATCAAAGGGAGCGGTTCACGCATTCGTGAGGGTTTCTGTCATGGTCGGGATTCTAACGTGATGTCCTTCTTTCTAGGGTGAAAACGGTGAAGCTGGCAACCCTGGCACACCCGGAGAGCCTGGAACTGGAGTGAGTCTCTGTTTCCATGTGTCTGTATCTACATGTCTACACCGTGTGTCTGTTTTTTCCACACTACCAGGGCTAACATTGTTATGGTATACTGAACCTAGTTCATAAGACACAAGTCGGGTTGGTGGTAGTAATGGTTTGTCTAGAGTTGTTGCTGATGTGCCAGTGTAACAGTAAGGTAACAGCCCTGCCAACTTAGGCACTTTCCAGACTCTCAACAGATGGTTCCAGCAGCCATAATGAACACAGCAGATTCAGCTGCCTTCAGTCTGGAACAATGGGTACTAGTGCCAAGACTGCGACATGCTACCAAACGTTGACATTTTAGAACAACCACCGACGGTCCAAAAACTCTGTTCACATAATCTACCATGTAGCAAGCCAACAGTTTACCAACCTGCATCCCAATGCTGGCATTCAGTATATTCCATAATGATGACCAAAATAATTCAACAAAGATCATTCCAGAAGAGGTGTTTTCATTGGCACCTACATTAACTAGTGCGGGTGTGGAGTTCTGAATGCAAAAACAATATCCTTTTTAATCATGATGTGAGCTACAGCTTGGATAATCAGTCTGGAATATCAAAGGGGATGAGTGCTCTACACAGAAATAACATTTTATTAAAGTGAATTTAGCTCAAGTGTCCCCAAAACACAACTAGCTCTAAATATGTAAGATGGCTTTCAAATAATTTATTTACTCATTCCATTGCCCATTAAAAAGGAATAGTGCAGAATTTAGATTTTAATGAAAAACGTGGTCAAAAAAGTATTTCTTACTCATTTTATTTTCAGTGTTTCTAAACCTGAAATGTGCAGGTCCTATGTCGTACTACTGTAGATAAAAGGGACCTAAGTAGTTTAGATTTCAAAGAGCAGCACCTTGTACACGAAGAGACATTTTATAACAATACACAATTTACTCTGGCAGTATGTGTTATAAAAGCAAAATATATACAATATCAAATAAATGTACAGCCTTACTATATTGCCCATTAATGCTGGTCAGGATCTATTCAGTAGAAGACTATTCTTCTGTGTGCTTTGACCCTGAATATTGATGCTGTCTGTGTTCTCTGCAGGGTCCTAAAGGTGAGCGAGGAGACAAGGGAGAGGCCGGACCACCTGGAGCTGCCGGGCCCGCTGGCGCCAAAGGACCTCCTGGAGATGATGGACCCAAAGGCAACCCTGTAAGCCTTCACTTCCATAGTAGACTTGTTCTTAGTGATAGAGCCACATATATTTTAGATGAGATACTATGGAGATGTGATCACTTCAGGGCAGGTTATTTTATTTCAGGCCCTTTTTTAAGAGCTAAAAGTCCTTTTTATTAGAAGTGATTAGAATAGATTATACATTTTTTTCTTTTTTCAATATGGTACTTATCTGTGGGAAGGACATCGCTGACATGAATGTTAGTAGCGTCGGGGAGCCTGTGTTTACACAAAGGGACTTGGTCTGCTTAGCTTGGAGTCTATAAAAGAAAAACTTCCATCATCAGATTTACAAAGATTATTAGGCGCTAACATGGTTCTAGTCTTTCTAAGAGGAATGCTAAAGTTGTTCTGGGGACCACTTTATACTGATGTTTTATTTCGATCCATCTTTGTACCACCCAGGGCCCTGTTGGTTTCCCTGGAGACCCTGGTCCACCCGGTGAAGCTGGTGTTGCTGTACGTATTACTCCTTTTTTCATTACTTAATAAATCATTATGTAACAAATTCAATTGTAAAGATAACATTTAGACATTTCGTGTACAAGCCCTTCTTCAACTTACCTATAGGACAATGGCAAAAGCTTTTGCCATTGTCCTAAAAGCATACTGAAGAAGGGCTTGCACCCGAAACGCCCGTGCAACAATTAAACATGATTATGTAAGTATTTCACCCGAGTTCTGTCCAACCCATACTTTCTATATTATACACAAGGACTCAGCACCCGTGTTTAGCACTTTACATATCTTTTTTAAGATAGCATTATTACCATGAGATTGGATCAGCTATCATCTTTGTTATGAACCCATTTCAAGTGTGTACATAATGTGTGAAGTGAGTCCCCGTTCTGCCAGTAACGTCCATCTGTATTTAAATTAGATCAGGGTGACCCATGTCACATGTTCATCTTTCTTCTCCCTAGGGAACTGATGGTTCTGCAGGAGAGAAAGGGGAGGATGGAGAGCCCGGTCAGCCTGTAAGTCAATATGTCATCATTATAATCTACACACCAGCATGTGGACTGAATGACTACTCAGATCTTTTATTTTAAATAATTTTCAGCATGACACTGGGCGACTGAATGAGCACATCACCATCACCATTTATCATTAGTCTATCCTAATGGCCTGTATAGCCTAGTCTATCCAATGGAACAACTACTACAGCCCACTGTGAGCTTTGACTATATTGCCTTACGAAAGGCTTGATTAAGTACTTGCAGTACAGAACATTGTGAATCATGTCATTTATTTCTTAGGTCCTGGTATTTGAGTATGTCTATTGCTTCATTATTTTTTAGATATATTTTTTAAAGATAATATGAACAACAAAACAGATTATATAAGCTTTTGAATGGGTGTGAATGACTGTGCTTTTTAATGTCTATGATGTTAGTGTGTTTAGCTTAGAGTGTGGAGTGTAAGGTGGCATTTGAAATGAATGTATAATGAAGTCACTTAACAGCTGAGTGGAGTTAAACAAACAAACAAAAAATACATATGTATATAATTTGACTTTCCCATTCTTGGATTAACCGTTGAAAGTTTCAAGTTAGTTTAATAATTCTGTAGATTCCTATCGAGTCAAATATGTACTCTTCTTTGTCTTGTTTTGTGTTTGTCAAATATTTGGCAATGCAAACTTTTTTGTGCTATGATTGCAACCAATAAACATTTAAATTATAGAACAAAGCTGTTTAAAAAATCATGTTCTAAAAGACTACAGCATGTGATTCCAGACATACAATAGACCTCAGTTAAACCTTCTGGAATTCCTATTCATTTAATGTCAGTATAGAATCAAACATTTTTCATTTGTACTGATAATTGAGGCTTTGAACAAACCACTGCATGTTTGCAGGACTCTGACTAGATTTGTGCACAACACACAGTATAAATGTTCATAAAGATGCCTTACTGTTCTACTTGCTGTCTTCTTCTGCCTATCCTAGGGCCCTCCTGGTCCATCTGGTGAATCTGGCCCTCCTGGTCCTCCCGGAAAGAGAGTAAGTCGAAAGCTCATAGTCATCATAACCATCAGAACACCACAGACGCCACCCTCTTGATCAAATCAAGTTTGGCCTAGATTTTATCACCTGACTGAATCCCATAGTACCTCTTCCAACACATTGATCAAGCACTATGAAATGTATTCGTACAAAACCAGGCAATGAAATGTAACCAGTTGTTGATTTAATAGTCCCCTGGTAAGAATTCTTTACACTAAACAATAACTCAAATTGTGCAACTCAGTCTACCCCTGAGAAGTCTTTCAGATGTATTTTTATTAAAAGTGCGCGAGAGGCAAAGTGTGACATCAGGACCAAGGCCACCGAGACGTCTGTACATGGAAATGAAAGATATCTCAATGCCTGCTGTGGGAGCATGTGATGTGAAGGAAAAACTTGATGTCATATGAGAAATTGAAAATAGGCCTTGAAAAAACAAAGACTATAAAAGGCATCTGGGCGAAAACTCATTTACCTGTGTTTAGCTGAGGGAAAAGAGAACGATGACTCCCCTGACACACTATTGATCTGGCCAAGTTTGACTGACAGTCATGGCCAAACAAAGGAATTACGGTAGTGGTGGAGGCATGAGAGAAGAAAAGAGAGTTCAATTATGTTATTTTCAGTACATGCACGCCTATCCCTCCTCGGGGCTTGTCTACAGGAATGTGTCTTGGGGGTACCATTAGATTGTATGGCTGTAGTGTAGTGAAATGTCATTACACAGCCAGGTCAACTGCCTCCGACTCAGCTCAGCCTGTAAAAATGGACGTTTTGGACGTTTGGTCTCCGAGGCAAAGCTACAGTTTGAGATTGAATTTAAAATCGTTTTTATTATGATGATGACCTTTTTTCAACAAGGGCCATCATATCTGACGTTTACTGTATAAAACCGCCATATAAATTCCCTTTGACTCTCCCTGGGAAGACACAACATAATTTGCAGAAGGCTAATGTTAGTTGAAGGCCAACATTAATGAATCCAGAATAGTGCATTCACTTTTTTGACATATGTCAAATTATTTCTTTAAATGAAATTTTGCAATTATTGTCCACATTTCTCAAAAGAAATCACTATCTCAAGTGATATTCCGAAACAGCTTAAAATATGTGCATTTTACAGCAGTAGCAATAAATGGCAATTGCTTCTGCAATGTGCTTGATGGAATTTACATTCCAAGTATTTAGCATCATATCAGCATATACAGCTCCTAATTTCCAAGGGATTATGTTAGGAAAACGGCTATTTCATCATTTTAGGTATTTAATCTCCTTCCCCCCAAATTGTGTAACCTAGAAGGATTTCTGCAACTCCCAGGCATTCTGCTCCCCTGAATCAGTAATTTGGGGGTCGAGTTGTTTTGCATTAAACATTGCGGGGTGTTTTTGCTTCGTCAGCATATCCCCCATACTGTAGCAATTTGAAAGGTTGTATCTAAGTTTGTTTACCACAAGATGTTCTTCAGGGATTTGCCTTTATTGTAATGCTATGATTTTGTCTTAACATCAAAAATCAAAGACAGCTAGAACATTCCATTTACACATCCGAGTACTCATTTAAACAACCTTAAAATAGACCCCATATTCAAACCGGAAACCAAGATTATACAAACCGGAAACCAAGATTATACAAACTGGAAACCAAGATTATACAAACCGGAAACCAAGATTATACAAACTGGAAACCAAGATTATACAAACCGGAAACCAAGATTATACAAACCGGAAACCATGATTATACAAACCGGAAACCAAGATTATACAAACCGGAAACCAAGATTATACAAACCGGAAACCAAGATTATACAAACCTTGAAACCAAGGTTATACAAACCGGAAACCAAGATTATACAAACCGAAAACCAAGATTGCCAGATTACTTTTTTGACACGGTCAGAGGAGTTGTACTTCAGCGTCATTATGTTTACAGAACAGAGAAACAAGCAGAAACGTTTTTACCTATCGCTCACAACAAAGATGGAGCAATGTTGGACCACAGCTCAACATGGGCACTCAGTCAAAACACTTAGCATTCTCTGCCGCCCCAAGCATGTCTGATCACAGAATGGTCTGCTTCTCTGTAGACTGCATGGGTTTTGGATGTAAGAAACCCTTGTTAGAGAGATGGCCAGAGAGAACAGATGACCTGGAAAACCTTGAAGTGATTGGAGAATAGAGGAGAGGTGTGTGTGTGTGTGTTGATTGGTTGGTAAGCAGCTCAGTTCTGTAGTGAAGGTATAAACCATGTCCACACTCCCTCTCAGTCAAACAAATCATCTTTACAAATTTGCTGGGAGATTCAGATAGACTTTTCAAGGTGACTGGATCATGGCTCCGGGTTTCATCATCATTAGACTGAAATGAATGTAATAGGGGGAGTACCTAAACGGCTACATGTAAGCATCTGTGTGAGTTATCTAGTAGTATTAGTGGAAGACAATGTGTTGATGTGATTATCAATGTCTTATTCAGAATGTTCAGAGCAGATGCATTATATGTGAGTCCTGATTCAACCAAGTATAGGTTTATTTAGAATATTCAAGTATAGCCCCGCAGGCAAGAGTTTGTTGAAGCAACTTCTCATTTCCTCATTACTCAGTGGAAGCCATTGAAATATTGCACTGCAAACACAAAACTGTGTACTTGCTGGCATGTGTGTGATTGATGTCAAATGGATGTATGCCACAGTAACAAATTGTTACAATTTGCCTGAATTACTGCCTTCACAATGATGTCTTTATTATTGTTGACTTCGCACATGCATGCGCCCACACGCCAACACGCACACGCACACGCACACGCACACAGCTGTGTTTCACTAAAGTGTGTCTTCTCGACCTCCCCAGGGCCCCCCAGGATCTGCCGGTGCAGAGGGTAGACAAGGAGAGAAGGGCGCCAAGGTAACTTAACAAAATCAATTGAGCGTTTACCCAGAGAGCAGCCTCAGCAAGCAGCCTCAGCAACTCCAGACTCCACAGCCTCCCCCCGTGTCTCATCCCTCTCCTCTCTCCCCAATTATAACACACCACCCCGAGGAAGAAAGGAGTTTGGTTTTAACTCAAGATCAGATGGGCTCACACAGCCCTTTTCAGCTTTTACATATTTTTGCCTTTTCTCTCTGTATTGTAAGCCATTTCCATTCTTTTGCACCTTCAGTTTAGAAACATTCTCTAGTGTATCCAGTCAGTAGTTTGACAGTTGTGTTCAGTTCTATGCAAATTAATACTTGATCCGATGTTGACTTAAATATATTTCCCATTCGGTTTTAAAGCTGTTGCTTGCGATGCCCCTTTGTGAGTACAAAATACAGTACTAGGGTGGGGTTTTTCGACATTGCCTGTTGTTTGAGTTTTTCAAAGAACCCCGAGATCATTACAAACACAAAGACGTCCTGTTTTCGAGCTATTGCATGTGTTTCACTACAGAGAACCTCAACCCAACCAAAAGGAAATTACATATGGATGTCATCTAATGTAACATCCTTATTGTGACAATCATGTTCTTTGCTACAGGGTGAGTCCGGAGCTGAGGGTCCCCCAGGTAAAACTGGTCCTGTTGGCCCCCAGGGGCCCTCAGGAAAGCCCGGTCCAGAAGGTCTGCGTGGAATCCCTGGCCCAGTTGTAAGTCAGAGAGACAATGTTTTTTATATTTTGCTTGTATTCACATTCACATAAACATAAAAACAGACCGAACAGTCCTAAAACAGTATGACAACAGTGCTCATTAAATAATCAATTGTCCTATTTGGTTGTACTTAAAACATTTTGTTGTTTATTCAAACAGACTTTTTGCAGTATTCCTGCAATTAATCATTGAGCCCTGCACAGGAAATCGATATGAGACCATAAAAGTTCCAGCTGGCTGTGATGCTTTACTATAATGTATGTCCTTTCTCTTTTCTCAGGGTGAACAAGGACTTCCTGGATCTTCTGGACAAGACGGCCCACCTGGACCTATGGTGAGCAAAGATAATGGGTTCTCTTTTTATGTAGCTCACTCTCTTTGTCTTCCTCGTCTCTTTTTCTGTATCTTGCTTTGTTACCTCGCTGTCGTTCTTTCTTGCTCTGTTTCTCTGTTCCTCTTTTGCTTGTTCTCTTTCTTTTTTGTCTCTTTTTGTCTCTTGCATTACTCTTGTTATGTAAATTCTCTCTAGTTATTTAGCTTTTTTTCTGTCCCACTGCTTCTGTCTGTCTGTCTCTCTATGTGTGGTTTATGATGGTGTAAATCATTTGTCTCTCCAATGTCTCCAATTTCTAATATGTAGGGACCCCCTGGTCTCCCAGGACTGAAGGGTGACCCCGGCAGCAAGGGTGAAAAGGTGAGCAAGCCTCAATTTCCTGTTCCAAAGAGCTTGATAATTAAATGCGTTTGATCCCAGAAAGGGTTAAGAATGGAACTTCTAGTGGGTTAGAAAGCGTCAGCATGAGTGGGATTGGGCATTGTGTTCCACTGAGCTGAACCCTTTAACCAACTTTTAGTTCAAACACAACCTTTACTTCTGTACAGCCATAGATTTCCAACCCAAGAACACGTTTTTGTGGAACTGATTTAAAAAACGCCTTATCACGGAAACAGTTTTTTATGTTAAGCGACATTTTGAGAAATCCAGATTGAAAGGGTCTGCCTTATTTGATGCACAGCGACAGATCCGCCAGTGACAGCGTTAGTAATGCAACACATGGCACTGCGCTAACATCAGTCAACATCATATAGAACAAGGCTAGAATACACAGAGCAAGCAGACCTCCTTTGGCCATCAGGGTAACGTTGGGGATGACAGATCTTGACGGTGTCAGGCGTCAGTCAGCCAAGACGACACGTGGCCAGTGGTGTCTGCGGTGTGGCGTGTGACTAACGTATATGTAGAGGATTACTCGTGGCGCCTCCCATGGAAAACTCTGCATTGCTTTGTAAAATACATATCTCTACGGTGAGATGCATGCTTCACACCAAGGGTGACCGAGATATGTGATATAACTAGACCCAACGGACTCAGGAAGACCCACGTTGACCTCCCCGATTTCATTGTGGGTGACAAAACTACGTAAAGCAGGACTGGCCAGGTTTAAAGGACACAATGTGTAGCTTTCAGTGTGTTATGTTTTTCATTCTTCCAAATCTACTGGAATGTAAAGGGGCCCGGCTATCATTGTTGTTCCAGCTATCATTGTTGTGAATATTGTCCTCAGTTGAACTGAAACATTTTAATATAATGGTTGCACATTGTTTGCAGTTGATTTGTATTTCACCGGTGGGTTATGGTTAGAGTTAGGGTGATGGCTAGGGGTTAGGGTGATGGTTAGGGGTCAGGGTGATGGTTAGGGTTAGGGTGATGGTTAGGGGTTAGGGTGATGGTTAGGGGTCAGGGTGATGGTTAGGGTTAGGGTGATGGTTAGGGTTAGGCTGATGGTTAGGGGTAGGCTGATGGTTAGGGGTAGGCTGATGGTTAGGGGTTAGGGTGATGGTTAGGGTGATGGTTAGGGTTAGGGTGATGGTTAGATGTTAGGGTTAGGGGTTAGGGTGATGGTTAGGGTGATGGTTAGGGGTTAGGGTGATGGTTAGGGGTTAGGATGATGGTTAGGGTTAGGGTGATGGTTAGGGGTTAGGGTGATGGTTAGGGTTAGGGTGATGGTTAGGGGTTAGGGTGATGGTTAGGG
>JACXGJ010009744.1:0-23553 GCA_016801105.1 Esox niger | reverse complement strand
ACCAAGAATAAATGTATGATCTGATGACAGCTAGGTTTTTATTGGGGGGGGGGGGGGACTCAAGAACAGACTCAAAGCATGTTACAATATTCAGATATATGAGGAGACGCAGTAGACTAAATCTCTGCTACCACAGTTGATACTCTCTTGTTAATGAAACAGAGTACCTCTTCCGGGATTGTGTTTACCCCCGTAACTACCTGTGGGAAATGTATAACGTTAATAAACGTATGTTTCTATTTCCGGTATAGGACCAATAGGCTGAAGTTCGATTTCTGGTTTCAAATTGCAGTCCGCTGCTTGCTAAACTGAACTGGTACAAGGTGTCAACTCTGTGGCTCTCGGAAATAATATTCTTACCTGTCGGCTGTTACACAACTTCGACTGGTCACAGAAATTGTTTGTGTCCTATTATGAGAATATAGTGGGGGCCTTAGAGAAGTGTTGGCCACTTTTCGGTCAACGCCAGATCCAGGAAGAACCAGACAAAACAAACCCTCCCCAAGGGTGGTTCATTCCGCTGAACAAAACGTTTGAGTTGCCAAACCATTCCTCAGAGTTTCTATAGGACAGATGTGATGACGTCCCTCGCGTTTCGTTCCTTCGCAATGAATGGATAAATTCCAGCCCTGCCTCTCCAAGTATAGCCTATCCGCTGCCTTCTGTTGCCAGCCTCGAAAGATGTACACGCCTCGTCTTTGAAATTGCCTACACCCACCAAGAAAAAGTAGCCGCGCACCTGAGCCACTAACATGATAGTTTCGTGGTGGTTCAGCATAAATTACATTGTTTTTTAATGCTAAAAAAATAATGCTAATCCGTAAGTATATTCATAACCAGGATAATTGCATGGATCTTCACGGCAGACATTCTACTGAATAGGCAAATGGTTCACATGGCATTTTCAGAAACAACAACGTAAATATTTTACATTTACAGCCAATTTCTAAATATCCATCTACACGCAAAAAGCGACTTCTCTCCCACTTAGAACATATGGAGGCTAAATGTACCCCATGGATAAAGCGGTTTGATGTCGGGTAGTACAATCGGTCCTAATTGCTGTTGTAATTAGCCCAACAATGTGTCTCTATGGTTGCCACGCCTTAAAAAAATTACTTGGGTGGTGTGTATCTTGAAAATTCAACTCAAAACTCACGTTGATTTTTGTTTTCCAAAAGAATGGATAGAGACATGCATGCCCAATACTGATAGATACAACCTAAATTTAACTGTCCAAGTGCATGACGCAAGGGCGTACGAGAGTCTCTTTAAGAATGTATTGATGCTGCATGATGGCTCGCTCAGCCGTTTCGAATGGGATATCCCAGATCATTGCCAATTAAATTGAGGGAATTTACCGGTGGTGTCCTTGAACAATTAATGGGATATTGTGAATTAACTGAGATCTAGACATCGACCTAGACCTACCTCATTATGTCTTATTATACAGCACTCGCTGGCTTGTCGGATCACACTGAAGCACAAGCGACCTTACCTGGGTGACCCGGAGCAAATCCTCGTTGTAACGGCCATCTCGTATTGCGGAGTTCAGTGTGACATCAATAGTGAATCAAAGAAATATGAGCTATCCCCAAACCAGTTTGTGTTGTAGATTTGTGTCCAATGTGACGGCCATACAAATTGGCTGGCACGAAATTAACCGACCGAGGCTATTCAAGGAAATGACGTCAGTTTAGCGCCAGCGGTTTGGCTCCTTTCGTGGCGGGAAGATCCGTCACATCGGCAAGAATAAGTAAAACTTTGCAAGAATAAGGTATAGCGATTCCTGTAAATAAAAGTCTGCAATAAAAATAAATCAAACATTGAGCAAATGTAAGCAAATTTAGTATTTCATGTTGTGGAGCGGGAAGATAAATTACACAGTTTAGTGTATATTTTTAACCATAACTGGCTACACAATTCAGTAGCTAGTTCAGTATTACATTGAATATACACATTGCACTGTACAAAATTCCATGTGAGTTTTACCATTTCTACTTTTCAAATTTGCAGTTTACATCTAATTATTAATAGGACAGAAACAAGAAAAAACCCTGTCGACGATATATATACATATATATATATATATAGTGACGCTGACATGTGGAACAACCCGTAACATTGTCAGGGGCCCAGGCGTAGGGCCATTTGGTTGGTTTAAATACAATTATTTCTTGGTATTTAGTACTACCTAGCTAAAACATTAAACAAAAAACGTTTATGACCTGTTTTTGCACAGTAACATAATTGCTAATTATATATTTTTTTGGCCCGTGGTTTGGGTCTTTAACGTTTAATTTGGTCCTGGGATTCCTGTCTGCGTCCATGTATATATGTATATAAACATAATGTGTGTGTATAAAAATTTCATCAGGACCCATCAGGCGTGGACTTCAAGATCATAAAAAGTTCCTGAAATCTGTGACCCGGAAGTACATACACTTTTTGGGTTTTAGAGCGGTAAATATGGACGTGGAGATGAATGAGGTGGATTCTAAACAAGTTGAAACAGAAGTTAAACCGAAGAAAGATGAGGCCCCAACTAAAGTGTCTAGCATTGGATATGAGTTGCCGTGGTAAGGGTAACTAGCTGGTTTACATAGTTGGATCATTTTTAGGGGAGTCATGGCTCAGATATTTCAGGCAGTGTTAATTATGGTTATTGTTCGCTAGTTAGCTCAGAGGCATGAGTACAGATGGCAGCATTGTAGCTATGCAAATAATTACTATCAAAACCCACCCTGTGTGAATCTCAAATTGTTTCTAACCAGATTGCTAATGATAATTTCTCACAGTTGTGGTAGCTATGTTCACATCTGAGTGAGTATATAAGTACTTGGCAATGGTGGTGGTGGACTCTTCTGTTACGGCGAGGATGTAAATAACCACGTTGCTATATTTTTTTCACCCAATTATGTTTTTCAGCGTCTAACAAAATAATTTACACACGCTATAGCGGGCCGAAATACACGATGTCATACCTGTCATTTACACAGAACGTACGCGGGATACGTTAGGACTGTTGGTGCTACAGTAGCTAGCTAGGAGTCTGTCTAGAACAAGTCTGCACACCACCAGCCCAACGTAAATGTTTCGCAAGGTACTAGTGCAGGTTTTGGGAACATATGAAATGTCTTGTTTATAGTGTTGTTAACTGTTATTGTTCTGGATTGAAAGGGTTGAAAAATACAGACCAGTGAAATTGAACGAAATAGTCGGCAACGAGGAGACTGTTAGCAGGTTGGAGGTAAAGTATCTTTAATCTTTTTAGTTTATCATTCTCCCCTAATCGTTTTACCGTAGTGGTTCTTGCAAATATTCTGTTTCCAAAATGTGTAGTAGTTAATTAAATTAGCTGTAATGCTACAAATTCATCTTTGCCCAGCTAGAACATTTGTTAGATTTTATGAAACGTTTAATATTATTACAAAATCTCTTCATCCCATCTAAAATATCAGAAAAAGTTATTTATTTTTCACCTTGTCAGCGGATAGTTCAGTCTTACCGTGGCGAGACAGGTTTTCTAAACGCTAAGCTACCTGTTGTTGTTCCCTTCGCTCTTATAGGTGTTTGCCAGAGAGGGAAATGTACCCAACATCATTATTGCAGTGAGTGAATGACTTAATTATTTCATAACTCTTTAATACTACCTTCTAATGTGTGTGTGCAGAAATGTAATTGCATGAACCGTATGCCATATTTCATATAGAGACTTTAAATTATCATTTTTATTATAGGGTCCCCCTGGTACAGGAAAGACCACCAGTATTCTGTGTTTGGCACGAGCTCTTCTAGGGCCAGCAATGAAAGATGCTGTAATGGAACTGAATGCCTCCAATGACAGGTGAGACGTCACATGACAACCTGTTAGTCCATGTACCGCCTTGAGTGTTAAAACCTCTTTCTGTTGCATATCAAAGTGAATCCTATAATAACACGGTCATTAACTTTGTCAGAGGTATCGATGTAGTTCGAAATAAGATCAAGATGTTTGCCCAGCAGAAAGTCACCCTCCCTAAAGGGAGACACAAGATCATTATCCTGGATGAAGCTGACAGGTAAGACCCAATCTGGATTTTCTGTCCTCTTCATATATTTGTAGATATTTATACAGATATTTCTGTGAGAAAATGCTGCTGTCCACTTTCCCTGCACTCTGCTCTTTTATGCTTAAACCTGTGCATATGGTTAGTTCTTCCTGGGTTTTACTTCATCTAAATTTAGCAACTCCTTCTGGTGGTTTTGGTGCCTGTGAGCTCAATGGAGGTAGAATTCCGGAGTGGGTTAATTCTTACATAAGGATTCCGTTGTAGACTTCATATTTTGCAGGCATCGTGATTAGAACCAGAACAGCATTGAATGTGCTTCATAACATTACTGTCTAGACACTGACTATCCTGAGTCTGCTGGGATTTTATGCAATGAAGCAGGATCTTAACCACAAATTAGATATCACAAAATTAGGGAGCCAGGGTGAAGAGAAGATATTAACAATTGTTCAGTTTGTATTGCAGGCCTTTCAATTTGGCTTCTCATAAGCTAAATATGTTAGCTCAGAATAACAATGACTTGTGTCCACGCCTAGTTACTGACAACCTGTTATAATGGCTGTTTGTGTAAAGGCTGTGTTTCTATCTCCAGTATGACAGATGGAGCCCAGCAGGCCTTAAGGAGGACCATGGAGATCTATTCTAAAACCACTCGCTTTGCTTTGGCGTGTAACGCCTCCGACAAGATAATTGGTGAGGGTCCCTACAGTACAATTCAATAAAGCTGCTGTATTTAATTAGTACCCAAGTCTAGGTGACGATACCCACCTCCATTTGCTCTTGTCGCTCCATTTGTCTGTGCCGCTTTCTCCTTAGAGCCCATCCAGTCACGTTGCGCAGTCCTGCGCTACACCAAGCTTAGGGACGAGCAGATCATGATGCGTCTACTGGAGGTGGTGGAGAAGGAGAACCTAGTCACCAGCAATGATGGCTTGGAGGCCATAATCTTCACCGCCCAGGGTGACATGAGACAGGTGAGGAAAAGGGACAGTCCACCCATGTTGGCAGTAAGTCTTCCATGAGCATAGTGTGCTTGTAAATTACACAATACTCAACAAAGATATAGATTGCTGGCTGATATTTCAATGCGTCCCTACTGTATATTCATGGGTGTTTGTAGTGTCTCATACTTCTGCGTCAGCTGAAGTTTGACTCAGATGTGTGAAACTGAATATGATAACTTCAAACTCTTTTCTTTTTTCTTTTCAGGCACTGAATAACTTACAGTCCACAAATTCTGGGTTTGGCTATATCAACAGTGAGAATGTATTCAAGGTAAGGTTCTGTTACCAAACCTGATCTTTTCAATCACATTCCTAGCTCTAAAAAAATAACAATTATCTGTTTTTGTTCAGGTTTGTGATGAGCCACACCCACTGTTGGTGAAAAGCATGCTGGAACATTGTGTCAATGCAAACATTGATGAGGCCTACAAGGTATTCCAGTCCACATTCTATAGCAGCTAATACAGTATACAATGACACAATGTTATTGCTGTTGCTTTTTAACATGTTTATTATAACGAAGTCTCTGACACTGATTGCAAAGCTGGTACGTAGGTACTGTTATAGTAATTCCATCGATGCAAACTCCTATTGTAACTAAGTGCAGAGACTAAATTCTCCTGGCACAATTAGCAATTTCTATTTACTTGCAGGGAAAGTGGAGTCATAAAGCTTACAGAATTAACCGTGAGGCATCTCTAAAGTAACACCGAACAATCCTTAGTCCTTACACAGGAAAAAGGGGCGTGTTAAGATACTGCACAGCTGTCTTATGTCAACGATACATAGGTTTTACCCAAAAGGGAAAATTGCCCCTACTTCTCCCAAGCGGATAGGGGAACATTGTAAATGACAGCAGGACAGATACCCTTATTGGTTTAGGCAGATTAACAGATTGTCAGAGGACCCAATGATCTACAGATATCATTCAGACATGTGTGTCACAAACAAAGAATAGTGTTACATAACAGGCAATAGAAAAGCAGACATTTTTAAATGTATTAGTTTTAGAAATTCCCTAACAGTACCAAAAGACATAACACTTTTATTGCCTTGAAAGTTGGCTCTACCAAAAATGCATGTGTGGGATTTGAAACATTAAGCAGGCAACATATTTCAGTATTTAATGTTTCTTACAAATATTTCCCAAAGTTAAACCAAAGTATAAAAATTGAAATATGACATAAAACAGGACAAAATGCCAACGTAACATTTGTAAATCATTAAGTTTAGAGAATCTGTGTGGGATTTAGATACTTTTGCAAGTCTCTGTATAGTTAAGCTAAATGACTATAACAAGTGTACATTTGTTACGCATACCCTGACAATGTCCATGTGTAACTCTTAGATTATTGAGCAGCTTTGGGCCCTGGGTTACTCCCCTGAGGACATAATTGGTAACATATTCAGAGTGTGCAAGACATTCCAGATGCCTGAATATCTCAAGTTGGAGTTCATCAAGGTAAGACACATGGTAAACCAAGTCTGAAAGTTGAAAATAAAAACAATTGCATTAATGGCTGAACTTGTCCATTTGGCTTCTCCATTTTCTCAACCTTTCCTATTTGCTGTTCTCTCCTCTTCCAGGAAATAGGCTACACACACATGAAAGTGGCAGAGGGTGTGAACTCCCTGCTACAGATGGCAGGCCTACTGGGTCGACTGTGCAGCAAGACAGCCACCCCTAATGCCAGTTAACATTCCAATTATGCCATTACCCATAATACATATTCTTTCTTGCTCTCTTCCCGTTCTATGGAAATGTGCTTCCTGTATAGGTTAAGTCCAAGTTTTCCCCAAATTGGATTAAAACCAGTGAACTACTTTCTGAATTCAATTTTGTATGCTAATGTAAATACTATTCAAAGTCACTTGTAATAAAGCAATGTTTCATGACATTTGGTTGTAGAGCACATTAGTGTTTCAGGTTGGATGGAGTGACAGGCCGTATCTACATTTTTTAATGGTTTCTGAGCTGTCTTCATTTTGTTATACTAAACGTTACAGTTAAAGGGGTACACCAGAATGTTTTTGTCTAAACCACGGTGGCCAACAAGCAGTTGTTTTCAAGAGAAAGTTGGTGAAGCCTCATGGGCAGGGCTTAGCTTTACTTTTAAGGTCATATTGAGCAATGTTGGGGGATTCTAGCATGCATTTGAAATATCTACTTGTGTGCAATAACTCAATTAGCCTTTCTCTGCAGAACATATATAATTGTTTTACTTAGGCATTAGGTAAACCTAAAACTCTGTGTACGCTCTGATCATGTTATCTTTTGAGAACTACAAGCTGTTTTGAGGTCATTGCGGCAGTCTCCATGGGCTCCCACTTGCTTCCTGACCCAAAAAAGGGCAGCTTACCCCCAAATATATTTTTCAATAATATTTAAAATATCTACACTCGCAATGGTAGTAGGCAAATGTTTAAATGTATGAATGCAGTTAGTATTCCTTTTATATACTATGTGCCTGTGAATCTGATAAGTTAGCTGAGCTTCCTTTCTTATGTACCACTATTGTATATTACAATGAAGAACGGTACACAATGCAGTGAATTGTGGCGTTAATCAACTGTGACACTTTGGAGGACGAGTTATCAAGTAACAGCCAATGAGCTTCCAGGACAGGAAACAAGCCAGAGCACTGCAAGCACTTGGTTTAAACCTGACCACAACCTCCAGTCCAGCAATTGGACTGTTAGAGTGAATCAAGAAAAAAGTAATATATGTTATACTTCAGTGTTAATCAACCCTTATTCAGAGCAGCAGTCTTCTGTTGGCCATAGCCGTGTACATTTTGATCACTGGTTTACTGCAATATCCCTCTCAATAGACAGAAAGCCAAGTTTGCATTAACAGTGTAAAGCATGGTTGGGCAAACCATTTGGTTCAAGGTCCAATTAGGGATTTTGAGGTTTATCTGAGGGCTGCAAATTTTTTTGTTTGACATCAAATGTTTGTCAAAATCCATTTGCTGGCCATGAAAGCAGTTATTGACACTTTTATAGGTGTATAATAATTATGTACTTCAGAAGTTTAATGTTCATTAGCGGGTTTGAGTCCTTTAAATAACCACAAAAAACACTGGGCCGGATTGAATGGCTTAGGGCCTATGAAAAATCCACAGCACCTTAACCTTGGGAAAAAGTTTGGAATAAACTTTTTTTTTTACTCCAGAAAAACATTTAAGGCGCATATATGCCATATTATGAACAGCAGCCAGAATCAGTATATTAGCCAATCTTCCAGCCTGTAAAGTTACCATGGAAAGGATAAACACCTGATCTTATAAATTAATTAATGTATATTTCTGAATACATGTGTCTGCCAATCAAGAGAATGTGAGGCAGCTAAGACTAGTAACGTTACTGATTTCCTAAGTTAATGTGACTACTGTAGCAATGCTCTATTGCTGCTCAGAAATACATTCCAAGCTAGCATCACTGAAGCTTAACCAGCGTAACCAGCTAGGTAGCCAGTGACTTTTTAAATATTTATATCTACTTCAGTTTTTAGGGAATGAACCTTAGACTTTGTCAGACAGGTGGGGTGAAAACAGCTGCAGGAAGAATGATTCAGGCACTCACCAGTAAACCAGTGTATGCGGTGTGTCAAGTAGCTGGCTGCTCATATGCTCCGATGTAATATCACATAGCTTCGATAGACATACCTAGCCACGGTGCTTATGAATTATTACAGTCAGAAGAGGACTGGTCATCCCTCTGAGCCTAGTTCCTCTCTAGGTTTCTTCCAACATGTCAGCCCCTTTAGCGAGTATTTCCTAGCCACTCAACATCAACACTATTGTTGCTTGTTCCTTGGGGTTTCAGGCAGGGAGTTTTGTAAAATCACTTTGTGAAAACCACTCATGTAAAAAGGGCTTTATAAATCAATAGGATTGATTATGAGCTAACCAGCCATTGGGCAGCGCATTAAACACAAGACACGTGGTAAGTTTCAAGTTAGGCAAAAAGGTTTTGATTTTCACTTGGGTGCCTGTTTTTCATGTTACAACGTACTTTTTGGGCTCAATGCTGTTAATGTTTTCTGGGAAGCTGTAGGTAGCGTTGGCATGCGTCATGCGTTAGAACGTACTTAACCCCGCCCATCTTATGTGCGGAACTCCAATACGTCCCTATTCTTTCTTCAGGTTTTTCAGCACTCTTTTTCCAAGTGGTCAGAGAACATGAAATGACAGAACGTTTTTGTGTTTGCGTAAACAAACTAAAAAACGTTGCCACAAAGACGAGGACATCATGAGACGCGCGCTCGAAAAGTAGCCTCGTGAACGCAGCTTCGTCACAAATATGTGTTTGGAAACGTCTCTAATGTATACAATTCGTTTTTTTTTCGTTTAACAATTGTTTCTGTAGTTCAGTCAACATTTACCTGCATTATCGTTTCCTATTCACTTACAACCTAGTAGTACCAGTGTCAGCTCAATGAAGTTATGTACTCATTCCAAGCAAAAAGGCAAAAATAAACATCAGCAAACGTTACTGTACTGTAGGTAATTCCAGTGGCGTTTCTATAACATTTTACATGGGGTGTCAGAAGAGTGGCAAGTTGAAATGCAAAGGTGGCATATTATTCTGTTGGTTATGTTCACCTCATTTATACAAATCCAGCAACTGAAAACGGACAGTGTAATGTCTTGCTAATAAATATAATGTATGTTCTACACATTGATATTTATGGGTTCAAGGTTTGGTACGAGCTTTTAGAGTGTGCAAAATCTCTGAGTGTTGGGAGCAACTAACAAATTGAGGGAAACGTTGCAGTATTTTACTAGGACACATTGTTTATATTATTTTGCCAAATACACAAGCATAATGCAATTCATCCTGAACATGAATGCCTTATATTGCTTGAAATAAAACACAAACACGAAATATAGGCTACTGAGGTTATAGAGAAGCAATTTAATATACTAACAACATTTTAATTACAACTGTTAATCACATGACCACACATCACATTTTGTTGATGTTATATATAAGTCCAGAGTTGTCTAATTCATAATTATTGTAGATAAACCATAGCAAGCTGCAACCAAATGTTTCAAGCATTACAATGATGGCAAGCTACTTCATCGGCAAATTTGCTAGCTCTCAAACTACTAATAATATTGACAATTGCCTTATGTTAGCTAGTTGACAATATCAGACATATCAAAATCATAATAAATGTCTGCCGCTAATTGAAGATTATAAGATTACATTTTGTATCGTGTATTTAGTAAACCTGCGCAACAGTAACTTCTTACATTACTGCTAGGCTAGTTTAGTGCTATCCTGAGTGCTCAGTTGCATAGAATACCACCGACCGACGCTCGGTATTTTAACAGGAAGGGAAGTAGAGCAGCTGTGACTGAAGTATGGGGACTTCGGGACTTAACCATTTATAGGGGAAGGGGGGACTCAAAGTTCTTAGAATGGTTGACCATAGAGATTAACAACAAAAGTAGAAAAAATATAATACTATTAAATTAAATTAAGAATATATCATAGCAGACATTCCTGACAACTGGGGTGGCGAGTGGAGTGGCTAGACTACCAAATCCGACATAGTAATTGATTATAAACAAATGTTGGAGGGAAATCCATCCTGTAGGGTCATCATGAGTAAATTAGTCTGCTTACGTTGAGGTGAGGTACTGTTACCAACGTTGGCTGGTAATTGTGTTAGCTAGTACAGCTACACAAGACCGCTAATTAGAAGCTGGCAATTGCAGTCTAAACAAAAATGTAAAATGAATCAATGAACAATTAATTCACTAAATTACCTGCAAATTCAATAAGGTACGAATAGATGGACAATGTCCATCTTGTGTCTGGAAACGACACCAATGGCCGCTGCACTTGGTGTATTCATCAGTCCAGACATTTTCCGGCAGGGTACAACAGGGAAGACCCAGCCTCAGTCTCCAATACGATTAAATATCTCACTGCTGGAGGACTAGGCAAATAGTTAATGCGGGACAACACGTTCATCACCTCTTTTGTACCATGAAGTGCAAGCATAATCAGAGCTGCAGCAGTATTGTTGTTGAGGGTATTTTTTAGGTAGCCCTATTAAGATATTAGTTTTTTCTAACAATACATTTGTCTTGTTAAACCTGCAAAAAAACTATCTCCAGATCGCAGCTTCGGCTCCGAATATAGTAGGCTACTTGGCTGTAATTGCCGTGTCACCAACAGTGATGTTGAAGCCTGGGGATTGACCTGGTCCAATATTTGAAACAAATAATATTTGCTCCGTTTTCCCAAAATGAAGATTTTTTTTGTTACATCAATCAGTTTCTAATTGTTTTCAGTTATTTTTAGGTTGGAACAGAGAATCCATAACCCGCACTAAGATAGTAACAATCCAACAAACAAGTACATTTCATAGTTTTTTTCTTACCTTTTAGACTGATTTTTTAACTTAAGGGTATTCATGATAAAGTAATAACATTGGGGGTTTACCCTAAAAAGCATTGCTAAATCACACGGACATAGGCTATATATCAGTATTCCATACATCTCAGTGAAGATTGTGAGAAAAGTCCATTCCCATCTTGTAGCATATGGTCTCATAGAGTGTGTGGGTTCACATCAGTCAGTGTCATTCACGTAATCTGCTTCACCTGTAATACAAGTCAAAGTATTAATTCCTAGTTCCTAATGTACTTTGTTGTCATGTGGCAGATTTCAAATGAGTGAATTAATCCTATGTTTAGTAATTATAGACATTCTGTTTGTTATAAAGAGAGTCTGACCTGACTGCAGCTCACTTAGGAAAGAAGTGTCTACTAAATGGATTAGATAACACAGTGTCAGAAAGTAAAGCACTATAGTGACTTACTGTCCTCTAACTTCATCTTTACTTGCTCAAGGAATTCAGAGTTCTCGTAATCTGACCCATCTGTTAGTTGTGAGTTGAAACATGATTTATGGTTAACAGTAAATGTCCAACTTTAAACAAGCCGATACATTCCAAAAACATAATGTTGAAAAGTACGACATATTTAAATTCCATACCAGAGTTGTTGATTGCCTCAATAGATGGAAACACATTCTCATATGGTTGGTCGATATCTAGAAACAATGTAGAAGTCTGTCACGTACAAGCGCAGGTCACATTCAGAACAGAAACAAGTTACCACACATGCCTGGAGAGGATGTGTGTTGTCTTAAAGAATATAGGCCACCATGTAGGCGTTACATGTTTTCTTGTTGTAATTTTGACCTTACTTTTAACTGCAACGGATTCCATTATGTGCAAGGATATCATCTGCCTCCCCCTTATATATGTTTATGTGCAACATGTTTTTTTTCCATTAGCCTTACAATCAGGGTTTGACATTAGCACCCGCCCACCTGCCCACCCCGCCAAATGTGGGTAGAATTTGGCTGTGTCGTGTAATGCAGTCGCACTTACTAGCCACTTTGGCGGGTCGCATTCTATATATCTATTCACAGCGTTTATCCTGCCTTCAAAGCTCAAAGGCAACAGCCTTCCCAAAATCTCACACCACCTCTGTGTGTGCATGGTAAAACATGATTTTGCGCTTAAATATAAAATGTCCATATTGAGTGTTGGCAGGTGAGGGGTTTCCCACGCAATTGGGCTATTTTAACGGGCTTGGGCCAGTTGATTTTTTTTCTGGAGAGAGCGGCAGAATACAGTTTCCCGGTCAATGAAATCTGGCAACCTTGCATAGAGGACCACACGGGTCCAGACAATGCAGAGATGACTAATGACTAAAGTTTTCTTTTGGACCCAAGCATGTCAAAATATTACATAATAACTTAATAACCTCAAACTACATCTAATCTGCATACTTTTTTATTTAACATTTAATGTGACTTCTAGTAGCCTAAAATTACAGATTAATTTTTTAGAGAGATTGCGAGACAAACGAAGATGACAGGTCAAAACGCCATCAGATGAGGGTATGTACAATCACCAAAACAATTAATCTATATATGCAATATATAGACAAAAAAAAGTAAGTTACTAACAATATAAATAAATGAATGTGAAGACGCTGGTCAGCGACCGCAGCAGAGCCTAGTAGAGCTGAAGGAATTCGAGGGAGATAAATGATGTGATGTCAAAGCAAAGATGGGGGCAAAAATAACTTGACATGGCTGTAATAAATACAGCTCTGTTAATTTTTTATGCAAGTCTATACTAACAAGAATATAGCATAACAAAAATAGTATAACAATATTATTGACTGCGATTAATTACAAAGCTGATGGGTGATTTCATATTTCTTTTTAAATAACATGTTAATAGTTCTAGGTTATGTTAAGAATATATATATATGTATATTGCTTGCATATTGTGGTTAATATTAATTAGGGAGCACATTGTAGCGTGCATTAGCTGCTCAAGTGAACATTAAAACAGGGCAGATTTAACACTATAATAGTTGTGTAGCCACATTCTATAAAGTATTTCACAGAGGGGTTTCCGGTGGGGTGGGGTACCACCTTTGCCTAAATGTGACGGAGCCAGTGAACAAGACAGGCTGAGATGTAGCACATCATTGTCAAAATGCATCAAATAAAACGTAATTCCCCCAAACCAAAATGGTGGCTAGTGAAAATTTTGAGTGGCTTGTAACTTTGGAAAACCACTAGCCACCGCGGCTGGTAAGCAAAAAAGCTAATGTCAAACGCTGCTTACAATATATTGTTGGATTGAGCCAAATGGCCCCCCACCTATAATTACTGTAATTACTGTGGGTTGGATTTGTGTTTATTTTGAATATGTTCCCCCACATTCCACCTGTTATCATTTGATAAAACAATAAATGTACACACTGTATTAAATGTATAATACATGTAATTTGATAAATCATGTTTACCAGTATCTGAATTCCTGTTCTTTGCATTTATACTCTCCTCAACATTCTGGTAAATTAATACTGGGATTGGATGGCTGTAAAAAGAAAAAGGCCCATATTTGTTACAAATTCATTTTAAGTAGACTATAATAAAAGACTAAATGAAGTTCTAAATGAAAATCGAAGGAGACACTTACACATATGTTGGTTCAGAACTTGTCATCTGAGCTGTAACACAATTTCAAGGTCTTAGTTCTGAGGAATTCAGTGCAGGCAAAAGCTTTATTGAATTATGCTGGGTTTAGAAAGGCATCCAAATTAAGATGTAAACATTAATTGGTGTTTTGATCAATAACATCTGATATTTTTTTATCAGTTATTTTTTATCAGAGCTGATCTGACTTGTAAAAAAACAATAATAATCTGAATTTGTCTAACTGAATAAACCGAGCCAGATTGAATATTTTTACGCTGACGTGTTAGGCTGCATTAGCAGCACAAATCTGATATTTTCTCACTAACAGTTTTTTTTCACAAATCACATCAATCTGAGTAAAAAGCAATTACTATAACTGGGTTGTGTGTTTGTCCCTCCTAACTATCATAAGATGAATATGTTAACTGTAAGTTTCTCTTAGTAGGAGCATCAACATAGATCATACAAAATAAATGTCAATATACTCGGAAAGATAAATCTGAATTTGTCTGCCTACATAAACACAGCTAAAGTAAAACCAATATAAAAATTGAGCTGCCAAAATAGGAAAGTCTGACATTAATATGTACAATAAACAGTATTTACCTTTTGCAACATTTTGATATTTGGGCTGCTCATAATCCATCTCTGTGAAGATACATACCCACATGCCTACATTGAAACATTTGCAATGGTAGTTCTTCTGAAAGCTGCTTGTGCTGTGCTTGTGGTGCCTTTTGTTTCAGTTCATCTACATGACTCCATGGAAGTCATTGAAAGGTCTTTATGGTGAAACAAATGAAACATACCTTCTGGTGTTTGTTTCCTGTAAACAAAATACATTTAACACAAACATTTAGTTAAATTACTAGCGTATCTGGTAGCCAATAAAATGCTATCAGTCATTCTTGATTACAGAACTGTGGTAACTACAGGCCCTTGATTGTTCATGTAACTCATGCTTGGATAAAACATGATAATACATGTTTTTCTTTACAGTTATTTAATTCTACAAAAAACATGAAGTCTCTGTAAAAGGTTTGGACACACCTACTAATTCAGGGGTATTTCTTTACATGCACTATTTTCTACATATCAAAAAAATAGTGAAGCCATCAGAACTATTAAATAAAACACATGAAATCATGTTTTAAAAAAATCTATATACTTGGCATTCTCCCAACCAGCTTCATGATGTGGTCACATGGAATGCTTTTTTAACATTCTTGAAGGAGTTCCTACATGTTCTCATCATTTGTTGGCTGGTTTTCCTTTACTCTCCTTGGTCAAATAGCCGTCACACAGCCTGGATGTGTGTTATGGGTCATTGTCCTGTTAGCCATGATGGTTGAGTTTGCATTTTGAAAATTATTTACAGGATAAGCAGCAAAGCAGACACACACCACAACACCTCCTCCTCCATGCTTCACACTGGGAACCATACATGCAGATATCATCAATTTACCTGCTCTGCGTCTCAGAAAGACCTGATGATTGGAACCAAAATCTATATATATCTATATATCCAATTTCTGAGGCTGGTAACAAACTTTTCCTCTGCAATGCTTGATGTTTTTGCGACTGCACTTGAAGAAACTTTAAAAGTTCTTGACATTTTCCGGATTGACTGACCTTCAAAAATGTATCCTTGCTTATTTGAGCTGTTCTTTCCATAATATGGACGACTGTATTAAACTAATAAACTCCCTGTATTGTCACCCTCTGTATATGCACCCTGACGGATTACGAAGGGAATAAATTACCCAAATGAACAGGGCACATGTTAATTGAAATGAATTCCAGATGACTACCTCATGAAGCTGGATGAGAAAATGCCAAGAGAGTATAAAGCTGTCCCCATGGCAAAGGGTGGCTCCTTTGACACATCTACAAAATGAAATGTATTCTAACACTCTTTTGGTTGCTGCCTGATCCTTTATGTGCTGTTTCATAGTGTTGATGTCATCATTATTATTGCTCTCTACAGTGAACCAAAGTATTTAATAGAGATCACTAAAAACACAGAAGACTTTTATGATACCTATTCTTTAGATTAATACAATAGGACCTCCAGTGGTGAACGTGTTAAAGGACAGGTCTATAGCATATACAACTATGATTTAACGTTTATCCTGGGGGGCTGAAACACTTCTGATTTTTGTTTCTACCCGCTAACTGCACACACCCAGTGTCCCAGGTCTAATTGAGTCAATAATTAAAATGATTCAATTAGACAAGTCATTTTTTGGTCTTCCAGGACCAGAGTAGAATACTGTAGCACTGATCTACCTAATCACACAAGGATACAATCGATCTATTGATCGTTTGGTGTAATTTTTCACCACTGATGTAACAAATATTTTATTAAATGAAAATGTATTTTTATTGGTGTTTCCATCATTGTGTTATTAATCCTAATGGGGATATAACTTTATCATAATGTTAAAACATATTTCACATAGCTATTTAGGTGTTTAGTTCTATACCTAAATACCTATCAGGGGTAAATACTGTATGTCTGGTTAGATCAAGCACAAGAACCAAGATGAGGGCTTGAACTGAAAATGTTAACTGGGAAAATCTAAAATATTAAATTTGATTTTTCTGTAAAAATTCTTATTTTAGAACATTTTAGAACAAGCAGAATGGTCATTTTGTCCTAAATGTATCATACGGCTACTTACGCTGGTGTTGCAGGCAGGGCTCTTATAATTTGGTTGGGTCGTGTGACTAAAAATGCCCAAGAAATTATATAGATTCAAAAGTTAGATGTTAGAACAGGCAGTATAACTTAGGCTTTTACACAGTAAAACTTTCACCATATTAAATATAAAACACCAATAGATAGCCTATGTATAAAAACAATGCCAAATACAATTTTGCAATTTTCTTAATTTCTTTGTTAGGACCGGTCTGGGTCGGTCTATGAAACCTCACTATAAAAGCATGCTTACCTGTTTTAGAACGCATTACTGCAAATCTGCTGCCTTCGCGTTGGCTGTGGAGGAATGCAGATATTTATCACCATATAACACCAAGTCATTTACACTTCAGGGATATCAAACTGTCCAGTTAGGAAGCATAAGCGATCGTCAATCAATGTCACCTGTTTTGGTGTAAATGAAAGTGACAACAGGTGCACTGGAAAGACAACAGGAAGACAACCTCCACAAAAGGAATGGTTTTGCAGATGGTGGCCAGCGACAACTGCTCTCTCCTTATCCTTCTTCTCAAGTTTTGCGTTTTGCTAGTGTCCTTGTAACCACAGGTAGCATGATGTGGTATCTGCAGCCCATTCAGGTAGCACAGGTTGTCCTGCTCCTCCAGGATGGCATAGCCATATGTGCCGTCGCAAGAAGGTTTGCAATGTCTCCCAGTACAGTCTCAAGAGCATGGAAGAGTTACCAGGAGATGGGCCGTAAAACGAGGAGAGCTGGACTGGGCTGTGGAAGGGCATCAACCTATTAGCAGGATCGGTATCTGCTCCTTTGTGCGAGGAACCAGAGGAGCACTGCCAAATTCCTACAAAATGCCCTCCAGTGGGCTCCTCTAGTGGGACCTGTGCTCACAGCCCAGTACTGTGCCACTCGATTGGCATTCGATTGGTATTTTTGCCAGGTCCGCCATTGGTGCCCCGTTCTCTTCACAGATGAGAGCAGGTTAACTCTGACTTGAAAGAGTCTGGAGATGCCGTGGTGAACGTTATGCTGCCTGGAACATCATCCAGCACGACTGGTTTGGTGGTGGGTCTGTGATGGTCTGGGGAGGCAAATCCTTGGAGGGTCGCACAGACCACCATATGCTAGCCAACGGTACCCTGACTGACCCATCATCAGGCCTCATCTGGTCAGGGTGTGTAGGCAGTTCCTGGATGATGAAGACATTGATGCCATTGACTGGCCCTCATGTTCTCCAGACCTGAATCCAATTGAGAACCTCTGGGATATAATGTATTGGTGCATCAAGTAAAGCCACATATTGTCCAGGAGCTCACTGAAGCCCTGATCCAGGTCCAGGAGGAGAGCCCCAGGACACCATCCACCATCCCATCAGCAGCATGGCCAGACGTTGTCGGGAGTGCATACAGCTGGTTCAGGAGCACACTTTCATTTGAAGGTATTCACATCCAAATTGGAGGAAGGGTTTAGGAATTACAGCTCTTTAATATGTAGCCCCCTCTTTTTCAAAAGACCAAAAGTACTCAAAAGCTGTTTCATGGACAGGTGTGGGTAATTCCTATGTTACTTTTTGATTAATTAAGCAGGTAAAAGGTATGGAGTTTGATTGCAGGTGTGATTTTCACTTTTGGAAGCAGTTACTGTGCAACCACAACAAGCAGTCAAAGGAGCTCTGAATGCAGGTAAAACGGTTCAAACTTTGGCTGCAATTTTTTTTTAATCCATCAGAGAGATAGCAGGAGAGATAGCAGGAAAGATAGCAGGAAAGATAGCAGGAGAGATTGGATTGGCCCAATCAATCGTTTGGTATATTCTGAGAAAAAAAAGAACAGTCTCTGCAACACAAGAAGACCTGAACGTCCATGGAAAACAACAGTGGTGGATGATTGTAGGATCCTTTCTATGGTAAAGAAAAACCCCTTCACAACATCCAACCAAGTGAAGAACATTCTCTTTCTGGACCTTTTTTAAATGTGTTGCTTGCATCAAATTTTAAATGGGCATATGTCTTCCCAGAATCAGTAACATTTCTTAGGTTCAACATTTGTTTTGTTGTCGTTGTACTATTTTCAATTAAATACAGGGATTAAATGATTGGCACATTGCATTCTGTTTTTATTAGAATTTTACACAGTTTCCCAACTTTTGGTGGGGAAACGAGGCAGTGGCATTATTCATTAATCCCCATATTTAAAAGCTGTCATTGGTCACATCAATTCAGTATTAATTATTAAACATATATTTTAATGCTGTACTTACAAGACTTGAGGGTCATAAATTTGATTTTCTTCATGTATAATTTCTATAGAAGAGGAAAAAGTTACGGTTTTATTTTTACAGCACACATTACATATGATTGATTCTGTACAATTATTTCACAAGTCGTGTAGCAGGTTAAGTAAAATTGTATCTCAACATTTAAGTTGTATAGATTGATTAGTGTAGTATGTAAAATAAATGTCATAATATGTAAAACAATGCAACTCACTGATTTTCCTCCTGTGCCACAGACAGAAAACACAGATGACACTGAATGATGTCAAAGTCAAAATGGCCAGGACAGTTCCTTCTAGGCTGAATGTGGCTGTCATACCTAAAAAGAGAAAAGTAACACAAGAATGCATTTGCCCTAGAAATTATGTAAGTATTTCCTCCATGGTTCTTCTGTAATTAAATCAGATTTTTACTGCTGTTCTTTATTTCACTCAAACTAGCATGAATGGGTTTCATGTCAATATTAGAAGGCACTACTACTTTAGTTTTTTTCAGAAGTCGCACACATTCTTATTTACAAAATGTTGTATTGAAAAGACATCAAGGTCATCAGTTACTGACCATGGCTGTAGTTACTGCTTCAATAACATCTCGGTAACACTTTATTTTAAGAGTCCCAAAAGTGTGCCTGTAGATTCTCTACAGATTGTCTACTAACTATCTATAATATTTTTACTAACTATCTACTAACCCTAAAACTAACCTATATCCTAACCCTAACATCTATTCTATTTCTAACCTTAAAATTGACCCTAAACCTTATTCTAAACCCAATCTTAACCGTAACCTTAGGAAACAGTTGTTTGTCAACTGAAACTGTGTTTATTTAAAGTTTGTTGATAGTATTACAATCCATAGAACATATACAGGTGGAAATTGGGACTCTCAAAATAAAGTGTAACCAATATGTCCATAAGCACTCAAATGACGTGAATTTAAAGACACAGCTGTTGAAAACCACTAATTGGAAGAGTAAGTTCTGAAGAGCAACCCAAGCCTATACTGCTAACCACAGGATGTGGGGTCATCACTGCTTTAGTCAAATGACATTATATCATGTTATGACTCCACTCAGTAAGGTGACTTTATTTATGGTCTTGAAACTTCCACTGAATTCAGAAATACCATCTCTGGATCAGTACATCAGAAAGAATTCTGCTTTCAGAAATTGGTTCAGTTAGATATAAATTTTAAAAATCAGTGGGAAAAAATCTAGATTACAACCAAATGCATAGAAAATAAATGGCAAAAAATCTGTGATGATCTCGAATGGTCTGGAATTCATTAACCAGATGTGAAACATAAGCTTAGGGCATTGGGGCAGATGTTGAGGGGGCGTGGCTTCAGCAGGTCCCACAGCGGGGGGGTAAGGCCCTGCTTGGCCTCTATAATAATGTATTTTTAAATGTTTACTTTATATTGTACATTTCTATGTAGTTATCACACAGTCTATTGTCAGTTGTGCGGTTAATCTACGACGGGATTGGTTATATGTGCGTGTATATCGCTTCTCAATTTTTAATCCGAGGGGGCGTTGATTCTTAAATAAGTGTGTGATACTTCAATTGGTTTTTAATGATTTGTAGCGGTGTTACGTGTATTTGTATTTGATATATAATATATACAGTATATATACGTATACATATACCATTGTAGTTTGCTACACCTAAGGGACAGCGCAACCAGTCTCAGTCTGTGTTCCTTGTTGAAATAAAGGTTTAATGAAAATAGTTGACCTCCTTCCCTTTTATACGTTGTAAGCGCCCTCCCCCTCTGTCAACAACCACACCTGACCATTCTCTGCCCACCAACAACCTGTGTTTATGCACAGGTCAACAGAGAGAGCAGCTCATTATACTGGTTATTGATCTGTGCAGGTTACAAAATTAGTTTTACAACACTTGGTTTGTTATTGCCGACTCAGGCATCTTTAGATTGTGTATTTTTTACTTCCCCGGTTAAGACTCTGCACTGTGTTCAGAACATCTACACAAATCGCATCAGATATTATCCCCACATAGAATATTCCTTCATCATAATTTAATGATATATTGCCCTTGTTGATATGAAATACTATGAAAATGGCAAATGCAATGCTATTGGTGCATTTATTTAAAAGTGTAGGATAAAGTATAGATTTATCAGCTCTTATTTTATGATGTTTATCTACATGCTTGTTGCAATTTTTTAATGTATAATATTGTATAACGATGCCCTCTTTCAAGGCACACGTTAATAGGACAATTGACTTGACTGGGGATTCTTGATGGCAGGTGATACCTTTGCTATCATAAACACCAAACTCAAGCAAACAGTTTGCCAAACATGAATGGAACTTTTAGTGGGACTGGGTTCTATGACTAGGTCAGATAAGATAAAAACAAAGTATTTTGGAAACAAACACTAGACGTGGATCTAGCGTAGAAATACCTCATCTCCAATGTGAAGTATTGTGGTAGATCTTCGATGTTCTGTGACGGTTTTTCTTCCAAAGGCCTGTTGGGATACAAGGTATCATGGACTCCAAGTACCAGCACATATTAAATCAAACCTGACTGCCAGGAACCTTGGAATCTGAAGGGTGGGGTACATTATGTAGGAAGGAATGGTCTCAGATCCCTTCCTTCATGTGTTCCAACCTCATTACGCATTATAAGAGAAGACTAAGAGCTGTAATCTTGAAAAGGGGAGGTTGCTGCTAATGACGGCTGCCAATGACGGGCTGCCAATGACGGGCTGCCAATGACGGGCTGCTAATGACGGGCTGCCAATGACGGGCTGCCAATGTTTGATGATTTTTTTACTTTATTTGAGGTAAGATTTTTTTCACAGCCTGTTTTGTTAATATTTACCAAGCATGACAATATTTGTGGAGGGCACTGCATTGTGGGGGAAACACTGTTATGGGGAGTTTGTTAGGATCAGAATAAATGTTAGGAGCAATGCCCCATGTAAATACATGCAAAATTAGGATGAATTATATATGAATGTTTTCGCTACACGATTACCCAACATCTGAAACAATGCTGGAATTTTTTTTCCCAGTCAAGAATTCTTAATCAAATGCACTCAGCATGAATGATTTTGACAAAAAAGTGTATGCATTGCCCTGAAAATTGTTTAAGGTCCGTTGTAAAAAGGAATCTACAATTAAATGCAGTTCAAGGTTTTCTTATTAGAAAAAGTTATCACCCATTCAGTAGCCAGTATCCCGGAATTTGGAAATTCCCTGAAGACAAAAAAGATTTTGACACGCGAATTTGAGGTCAATTCAATCGATCAGGTAGTGTTTTAATTGTCTGACCATTAACCATGCTGACCATTAACCATGACAATTACACACAGTAACACAGAGCTGAAACCACACATAGATTTATATTCGCAGGGGTCTTAAACTTTACGGACATGTAAGCCTTTTAAGAATAATAACAAGGCAAATCCTTCTCAGCCCTGCACCTTCTCCCTGGGTCTTTATTTTATTTTTCTTTTGGTCCTTTTTGAGAAAGTATATCACTATATTTTTTTATATATGTTTTTCCAATATCTGGAAAATTATATTTGTTAAGGGTGTCTTTAAAAAGTAATTCTCCTTCATTATGCATTTATTTGAAATATTATGTAGAATTTCTTTTATTTGAAAAATGTGGTTATTGCTGATTAGATAATAAATGGTCATGTAATAATTTTGTTTTACGGCAGCATAATGGGAATCCTGTAGAATGGTGTATTTCGTGACTTAGAGTAACAATTCAAATTAAGTGCCTTGCTCAAGTACATTGACCAATTTTTCACCTTGTTGGTTCAAACCAGCAAGCATTTGGTTATTTTTCCATTGTGTAAACCACTAATCCAAAAGCTTTATATTGGAGAAAAATGTATCTGGTGATAGATTCAGCTGTGTATAAATGTAATAAAGTGACTGGAAAGATTGGGTGAGCTGTCGGTGATAAAGAGATGCTCTACATTTTTAATACCACATTTGACCCATCAGGTCTAGCAGGATGTGGTTCTATCACATAGAAATTACGATTCTATCACAACGTAGCCATGACTGTACTCAGAGAACTATCAAGATTAAAAATATTTGTAAAAATAACTCAATTCAAATATACGTACTTATCCCACCAGACCTGTTACCAGAGGTCCCGTCACAATCTTTGAATCCTATATAAAGCAATGCAGTGTTATATAGACCCTTTGTTACATGGAACTCCCTTTCAACTCAAAAGTACAGAACATTACTTCTGTTCCCTATCTGATCTGACCTAAATATCTCAGTCAGTGTGTGCATATGCTAGTGAATATACATATATTTGTTTGTGTGTGTGTATAATTAACAGGCAATATTGTAGATAGACCCCTGTTTTTGGTTAGAAAATAATTGTATTTTCTATTATTCTCATTTAAAATAATTTTGCTGTCCTTGAACAATATCTCTATCAATGTTTTTTTTATAAATATACATATATATATATATATATATATATATATATATATATATATATATATATA
>JACXGJ010009743.1:0-23559 GCA_016801105.1 Esox niger | reverse complement strand
TGAGTATCATAGACTGTATGACAGTATTAGTCTGGTAGTAATACAGTGTGTGTATGAGTGCATCATTACAACCAGGACTGTATGAGTATCATTATGACTGTATGACAGTATTAGTCTGGTAGTAATACAGTGTGTGTATGAGTGCATCATTACAACCAGGACCGTGTGAGTATCATTGACTGTATGACAGTATTAGTCTGGTAGTAATACAGTGTGTGTATGAGTGCATCATTACAACCAGGACCGTGTGAGTATCATTGACTGTATGACAGTATTAGTCTGGTAGTAATACAGTGTGTGTATGAGTGCATCATTACAACCAGGACCGTATGAGTATCATAGACTGTATGACAGTATTAGTCTGGTAGTAATACAGTGTGTGTATGAGTGCATCATTACAACCAGGACTGTATGAGTATCATAGACTGTATGACAGTATTAGTCTGGTAGTAATACAGTGTGTGTATGAGTGCATCATTACAACCAGGACCGTGTGAGTATCATTGACTGTATGACAGTATTAGTCTGGTAGTAATACAGTGCTCTGAGTGTGCATGGACTCATACCTGCAGTGAGTAGACTCTGTTGGTGTGTCCCTGTAGCGTGTGGAGGCAGGTTTCCGTCTCGGGATCCCAGACTTTGACCATGAAGTCGTACGCCCCGCTGACAACCCGGCGGCCATCATACTGGACGCAGCGCACCGCCGCCACGTGGCCCATGAGCACGTGCAAACACTGGCCGGTCTCGATGTCCCACACGCGCAGCGTGGCGTCGCGGGACCCGCTCACCACCCTGGCAGAAGAGCAATGAGGCGTCGGCTTTACCAATCATCTGTTCTTAAATGAAATCTTAAAATGTGCTTTGTCAAATCTCAGTGGCTACGGCACGTGGGTGTGTTCAGGTGAACACTGGTGGGGGAAAGAGAATCCAGATTGAGGTATTGCCCAAAACATTTTTATGGTGGATTGGACTCACGTAGGCTGAGATATAGCAATCATCGAAGGAAATTGCTTTTAGATTTAATGTTTATAATCTGATTGATGTGGCCGCTTTAAACGGGGTCCTGACAAACCCAATGTTTTTCCTGGGTCTTTTCAATGACTATTTGGACATCAGTTGCATCATGAGAGTTGATGAAAGCAAAACAAAACGACGGATACATTGCATTTGCTGCTTCCTCACTCTGACAGACACGTTCCCGTCTTCGAGTCAGTACATGGACATCAACAGAGAGCCCAGAACCAATCACGGCATCCACTCCCTTGCTAAACCCGCAACCCCTCTGGCGTGGAGCGCAAACAGTTTCAGAAAGAATTTGGCTGCGTAGGCTACTCCTTAATGTACAAAATGGCTTCCTGCCTCTGGCGCCGGCCAAGATGGAAATCATTGGCACTTACAAATATTTTTTTATTTTTTTCCCTGTCAGCCGGTAGCTGCCCAAGGCTCTTTGGCTGAGTGAGTAGTCAAATGTTACTCGAAACCCAATCGACCTCGGGGCGGAAAGAGCACTAGAAGGAAGAGGATGGGATGAGTGGCGGCTCACTTCGGCGGGCACTCAGGATCCATTCAGTTACCAGCGGACCCCTTGATGCCCTCCGCCAAGCACATTGTCATGCTGATGTGCTTTTCTTATTCATGGCCATAAGATGTGTTTTTTCGTTACCAGGAATAGAGCACAGTGATCGGACCAGGCGTCTGAAGAAGCTAGGCTAGGTAGATCACAGAGCAGCGTTTCTCCACGATCCCCGTGGTATAGGCTCACGGTCACTACTGATCTAGTGATCCTCCAGACCATCGGAGTGGCCTGGCGGTGGGACCTACCTTTTCTCGTGGAGGTGCATACAGCGCACCGTTGAGGTATGCCCGTACAGCGTATGGATACATTCTCCCGTCTCGGCGTTCCAGACCTTCAGTGTCCGGTCGGTGGAGCCACTGATGATGATGTTGTCTCTCATCTGGGACGACCAGACGCCACCAGTGTGACCCACCAGCGTCCTCAGACACTAGACGAGAGGGGGAGGTAGGGGGATGACACGTTAGCGTTCCTTCACACGCCTCCGCCCGGCTCACAATGCACGGCTCACCCAAACCAGACAGAACTGAGCCAATGGCTTCGCTCAACGGTGTGGCGGATGAAACTACAACAGACGAGCCTGACGTCTCTTCCCATGAGATTTGAAATCACACATCAGTCCTTAAAACCAAATAATGAGATAAGTTGAAGACAGCTGTCTGACTACTGGATGTGTGTGTTCTGTTGCAGGCATGATGGGATATTGGTTCAAGTTCACATTCACTTCAGGAAGTATAAGAAAGGGAATTGAAATTGTTCTGACCTTTTAAAAAGCCCTCTAGTGAAGTCATTCCATATGTAAGCCAGCTAGAACAACGACAATACGTATCATTTTGACCTTTCCTCAGTCTTTTGTAATTGCTTTTACTTATCTACAGAGAACGAGCAGCCATTTCCTCTTCGGTTTCTGGAGAACAACGGCCAACAGGCCCGAGTTCAAATAGCCTACTATTTGAAACGCTTTCATCCCCGTCACACTTGCTTCATTGTGTTTGTGTGGCACACTGGAGCCAATAGGATCATTACACAAGAGACACCCATTTGCACGAAGCTCAGACAGCGTCACTGGTTAAATAGTTTGGAATATTTCAAATGGCTTTGAACCCAGGTTTGTTCTGGGAGCGCTGTGACGAGTGCCAGGGGCGTGTCATGGTGGGTGTAAACATTAAACCCCTGACTACGAATGACCAAGCATCAAGGCAAAGCGGGTTGACGGGCTTTTTATCACGATGACTGAGTGACTGTGACGCTTGGCTAAAGTTGCAACGTGACCTTTTCTTCACACGTCTTAGTCCTTGCTGCCTTTCGCTGACGCAACTCCTCGTTTGCTGCAGCTTAGTAACAGTTCCACTGCGGGTCGCAAACAAATAGGAGGCCTTAAGTGACATTTCTAGAAGGATCTTATGAGATCTGGATCTGCTGCTGGGGACTCAGTTGTTCTCTTTCAGCCACACAGACAGTCTTACCAGGGTTATGGACACCCCAGCAAAACTGTGTTCTGGTATTCCGGTTATGATATCGCGGATGCTTTCACTAATGCTCTCAGGCGATTACAGCCTACTTAAACAGAGTCAGGGAAAGAAGGACCCATGAAAATTAAAGGGGTTTAGGTGTCTTTATCTGCCTGCGTGGAATAAATATGAAAGAGGCAGCTGTTGGCGCTCAGAGAGAAAGATTAAGCATTCTTCTCGAGGGCCTGTTAAGGGTTTGTTAGAAGACGCTGGGGTTTGATCTAATACTCTACTGTTTCATTACACTTTCTTTATGGATTGTTTGATCCTCGGTGTAAACATTTGGGCGGAAAGAAAATCCTGCTGCATTCAAAAGCACAAATTATTTTTGCTCTCACTGTGAGCAGCAGTAAAACGTTCCTGGTGTTCCCAGTGACATTTGGGAAGAGTGATTGGTGGCCCTGCTGAATGGCAATTACCCACAGACTGACTGATTTGTTCTGTGTTCAGTGCCTGACCCACTATTTATTATAAACGGACACCGAAAACAAGCCACGACCCAACCTTCATCCGGCAGCAAGTTACAGGCAGGTGACGCTAACTGACACACAAACAGTCGAGCCAAACAAAAAAATGCGACAACCGGATGGTTTCAACACCAGGACACCACACGCCGCGGAATGACAAGATGGCTGCCAAGCCCAGGCCACACGTCACATTCAGATTCAGACCCCAGCCCGGACTCGTTCCTCAGACAGAACTTGCGGTCCGGCAGGGATAAGGGAACGTCTGTGCGCTGCGGAGGGGGTTGTGCGCTGCCTCGTGCATTTTGACAGACCTGGTGGTTGCCCACAGTCTAAGCATGACTCAGATGAAGAGGGAAGGGCAGCAGAATAAAACGAGAGTGAGAGAGGGCCTTTCAAGGTCACAGAAAAGATAGATGGAATGAAATGTGAACCGGGGTTTTCCGGTCCGGCTGTGTAAATCACTGGGTCATCTCATCAGGCAGGGGGAAGACGGGAACCTAAACGCGGTACACGACCTCTGTGTGCTTGCGATTTGCTGATACAGCCGGGTAAAACACAAACGTGAAGTTCACAAGCCACACCTCTCACACACGCTTCATTCACGCTTCCCCCCGAGTGGTGATTCCTGTGTGACGAGGAAAACATGTTTCTCTCACAAACAAGCAGATGATCCAGTCAGAAGAATCTAACACATTTCTGCTGATCAATCCATGCTGTTTCAGGGTACAGCGAGATCATTAAATCCCCTCACTTAACAAGCAGTCTGGAATCTCTGCTGCTTCCCATGTCTTCACCTGAGGTCATGTTGATTCAGGAAGACACAGCCAGGGAATGTATGGCATCTGGAACAGGAGATACCCTTCCTACGCCTGATTTTGGAAAATCTGCCGGCCTGCTATTTGTCTGCCATTTTAGATCAACCTGACAGGCAGCCGTGTGTGTGTGTGTGTGTGTGTGTGTGTGTGTGTGTGTGTGTGAGGCAGCCGAGTTGTCTGTTGACAGGCGCTGCACCAAGGACTTTCACTGCTCTAGTGAGCAGACCGGAAGCCTTTGAAGAACTGGGTGCCTTGCCACAGCAGTGTGTGTGTGTGTGCGTGCGTGCGTGTGCGTGTGCGTGTACACATATTTATGTGCGTGTAGATCAAACCTTGACAGCTCTCACTGAAAGTGAAGGGCAGGCAAAAGACAAAGGTGTCTGCCTCAAACGGATGGAGTCAGCAGTCAGCGCCACATTACCCCACCCAACATCTGCTCTGCACACACCCGACAGACAAACGGACTGTTAAAAACTCAAAGACCAATTTAAAGTCCAGGGCTGCTATGTGTACCGTGTGTTCCAAATTACACCCCATACCTAATAGAACGCACTACTTTAAACCCAAAAGGCATCCATTTAGGAAGTGGCAGTAATCTGCCGGTGTAATCATGTCTTGATTGCTCCCAAGGGGGGTTCTATCATGTAGCTGACAGAGAGGGAAAGAAACCCTCCAGTATCGAAACAGACAACATCTAACAATCATGGTCTTGGAAGACGATGGCTGATGGCAGCGTCAAAGGCTGAATTCCAGCGCAGCCGCCTTTTATCTGATCTGAACACAATCTAATCTGACGCAGGGAAATCAGAACACGTTGTTCCAGGGCTACGATGTATAAAGGAGTACTGTCCCTGACATGTATGGTGACACCAAGCATCAAGACCCAGATGTTCTTCCCAGCTACACAAATACCAGGTGCTATTTTGAAAAATACTGTTCGGGAACCCAACCTGCCATGACAGAGGGGTTCACAATCCATGTGGTATATATCTGCTCTGCACAGATCATTTCATTACCTTTACTCTTCATTTTTTCCTTTCCAGCCAGGGACAGAACCCCTGCTACTATGGGACCTGCTCAAAACTAGTGCACTAGATCGGGAATTTGGGACGAGCGTCGACTAAAGACTGCGTCCAATCGCTGAGGGCTGCATATCAGACGGCACATTCTTTTGGACAAAGGAATTCAAACCACGTTAGTTGTTGCATTCCAATCGGAGCCAGCTTATCTTTTTCAAAATAAAATTGTCCCCAAAAACCAAAACAGGAGAGCTCATTGTCTAAGAACTCGCGAGCCGGAGTTGAAGGACAAAATAACTGAAAAATAAAATAACAGCCATGAGGAGAATGAAAACGAAGGCTTCGGACAGACGGTTACAGGGACAGTGTCAACGTTTGGCCTCTGCAACATCGCATTAAAAGTTTAACCAAAAAAAAAGAGCTAACACTTCTTTGGAACTGAAATGAGTGTCCTTCAAGGCCTCTCTAGGAGAGTGGGTTCCTCTATCTCCTATCGATCCAGTGGGGAATAAGCCTTTAGTCCGGGTGTTAGCTACTGAAAGCTGGGAGGAAATAGGCTTCCCTGAGCTCCAATGTGGATGGAGGTTTACACCACTTAAGCTGGGACTTGGAGTGGAACGCCAAGGTGGGAGAGGAGAGCCACGCATGCACAGATATCTCTGAAGACACATGGACAGCGAAAGACGAGAGCTGGGTAGAATAGCTACAGTGTTTAAGGCAGTCAGGTAGCCATTTTGTGTCTTCCGAAGCAGGAAAAGGATGTGTCGCTGGACTGCACTTTGACCAGGGGGATCCAGGTCAGCACAAAACAAGCCTCGTCACCCCCTGAGATGTTTAATGGCGAATATGATAGAAAAGAGACTTACAACTGTGGGGAATAAATGAGAGAGAAGAGAAAGACACGATTGGGTTGATGTAGAGCAAATGGGACGTGTTTTTTTCCTGTTTGCCACCTCTGTCTTTCAGGTGGGGGAGTTGCGCATCTTGTGCTTCGCGAACGCTCCTCGCATCGACGGGGCTTCAAACAGTCGACTGTCACTTAATTGGCAGTTCTCTTCTGCCTGCTGAGCAATTCCGTCTGGTGTGGCACAGTATTCAGGCAACAGACAGGAGTGCTTCACACCAGACGTTTCAAGCCCCTTCAGCCTTGATCTGAACTATCAAGAGTAATGTGGACCAGGTAAGAGAGAGAGATTCCTCTGGAAAAGGTTCCAAACCGCCAAACTGACGAGGGTGTTTCAGTTCACCTTCCAACAGCTCTGATCTCCATCGTCATAATGAAGCTAACAAATCTGAACTAGGACCAGCTGGTTTGAGGCATCAAGGCAACCAACCATGCAACAGGAGGGAGGGGTGGGAGCGGTTTTGGTGGCTTGAGCCCAGATGCATCATGGGACGCGGGAACGGAACGGCTTCAGGCCAGCCTGCCAGTTTATATTGACCAATTAGAAATGGCGCACACCCTCCCACACACGCCTCTGAGAAGTTAACGCAGCCTCCGCCGCAGAGTAACAAAAGGTCCGGATGGACATCTCTGGCGGCGCTAGGGACGAAGCCGATCCGCATCAGGCGACCTTGGCTACTGATCTTTTCACATCAGCACAAAGCTGAGAGAGGCATACACGCCGTATAATCACTCGGCTTGGCGGACTGCCTGATCCAATCAACCGTGAGGACGAAGCCTTTCTGCCGCGTTAAGGATGCTCTTTTCAGCATCCCAGTTCTCGCACTCGGAGCGTCTCTCTATTCAAGGAGAGAACATCTGAAAGACTTGGGAAATTCCCGTATCCTTTCTCCACGCACATGAAACAGCAAAGGCGAGAACGAGAGGAACGTCATTAAAGGAGCGGTGAGAATGGGGCCGATACAGGGTGGATGTGAGCCGGGGTGTGATTTACAACGCTCTATCAGGACCCCCCCCAACCGTGAGGCCCCATTTTAGCAGACCCCATAAACCAGCAGCACAAGGTCCGTGTCAACGCTTAGGTCCCGGCCATGAATACTAAAAGCAACTCCGTCACACATCTAAGGAAACATACTGTTCACTGGCTCCGGACGGCAGGTTGTAGGACTAAGGCCGAGAATAACAAAATGGAAGTGGAAAGAAATGGTGCAGCATTACAAGAAGGCAGTATGTGAACATTTTGTAGTTTACCAATCGATTGTAATTATCCAGGGATAGATTTTTTGGGGTGAATCGGAATCAAGAAAAACACAACAGCCACTTTGGGTAAAATGTACAGTGGGCCGTAAACGACCGCAGTAGCATCGACAAAACGTACGCGCAGAAATCAATGCCAAGCGCTCACCGTGAATCTGAAGCACTGAGTAAAGACACACCGGGTCATTTAAAGAGCTGCCATTAGAGGAGGACGGACTTCCTGCTACCATGCCAATACTGATGAGAGCGTAATAAAAAGGTACACAAGAAGTAGCTAGAGCCCATTTACAGTGGGCCCGGAACGATCCTACTCTGTTATCGTGGCATCTACACAACATAGACGAAGGCGTAGAGGACAATCAACAGGACAGTTTTTACAACCTCCGACGCATAGAGACGAGTGCCCACCACCCAATCAGAACAGCAGTACCATGAATCACCTGGCGTTTTCATTTGGGGGGGGGTTGGAGCTTACCTTTCCGGTAACGGCCGACCACACTTTGAGCGTGTTGTCGTCGGAGCCACTCACTATGCGGTTACCACAGAACTGCAGGCAGGTGATCACATGGTCATCGTGACCCTTGAGCACCTAGAGACGATTAACGGGTGAAGGGGGAGGGAGGGAGGAGGGGGGGGAGAACACGAGGGAGACGGGGGTGAATGTCAAGCATCAAACAGGGACACACACACACACACACACAACACTGTTTTTCTCCAGACATTAAAGACGGCGGAGTAAATGTCAGGGCGACGCGTCGTTGGCGTACAGAGACGAGGCCACAGGAAGTTGGGCTTGGCGAACCACAGCATACGCTACGGAGGCCGCAGGAGAGGGGCGAGAGCAACTAGACAAAGTCCTGCCGGCCAGCGTGCTGAAATGGGCCCAAATAAGACCTACGAGTCATTCTGGGGAGACAACTGCTGGTCTACTTTTCAAGTTCAATGTAAACTCTTTAAATTGAGGTGGAGGCAGAAATGGACAGGAATCAGAAACATAGCAGCAACCTGGCCTACAGATGACCTGCCATTTAAAAGAGTTCATGTAAAATAATTAATATTAGGGGGAGAAAGTATTTAAAAACAGATAACCTACGGTTTTCAATCACGCCTCGCATGTTGGAGTCTTATCGACTTGGGCGGCCGTTCTAATTTAAAGCTACTTTATATCAAATCCATAGGACTCCAGGGGCGAGTAAAGATATAATGAAACCATCTCAGATGGATCGAACAAAAGGCTTTCGACCTCGGATGAAGAAAGGCTTTTGAGATTCATACAAAACCGCATTAAAACCAAAAATTGAGAACTTGCAGATGAAAAGAAAGGTAATACTCTGGTCCGATGAAGAATGTGAATCATTTATGTTACATAAGCTGTAGACAATAAGGGGAAGCGAAGATGAAATGGCTACCTTGGGGGATTTAAGGTCTCCTCTCCTCCAGTTAGTGTCGATGCGGTGCTGCCTGATGTAGGCACTCTTCCAGGGACTGTGGGTGAAGCCTGGCTTGGTGATTTTCCGCTTCTTCAGGGGCAGGGGCTCGTCAATGCCTGCTTGTGAAGCGAGGAGAGCACCGGTGTCAGTCGGAGAGACTGCCGACGAAGCACCAGGACACCGGCGCTCCGTGACCTCCCTAACAGACGTTTACTGGCCGAGCGAGACCGACCGCCAAGTGCATCACGTTACACCCGAGAGTCGTGCCACCAGGATGCAAACCAGGAATACAACCAAACTATTCTAGTGGTATTATCTGCAGAAAATGTCTCACAGTGACAAGGTGTTAAGCACATTCCTATTGGCCGGCGCGTGTAACCATTATGCCCACGTATTGTTTCAGCTGTGTTCCTAGTGCGTGTGTCTGAGTCAAGGCTCACCCTCTTCCCGGCACTTCTCTCTCCAGAGGAGGTTGTCTTCGGCCAGGATTCTCCAGTAGCGACATGTCTGAGCGGCCTGCAGCAGGTCCTTGGGCTCCAGGAACGACAGCACGTACAGGGCCAGCTGATGGAGGAGAGGAGCGAATGAAGCGGGAGGGAGAGAGGAAGAGACAGAGAAGAGGCATCCTTTGTAAAATTAAATGTTTCGTTCTAGGTCTAATCAGCCCTTCTGCAACTGAACTAAATCTGTGAGACATCGAAAATCCAGTGTTCTTTTCAGTCGGTTTAAATTGCCCAGAAACACAGCTAATCCACAGTCATTAGAGGCATGAGAGCTGTTTTGAGAATTTCAGAGTGTTTTTTCGATGCGCCCCAGCAGAACCACTGATTGAGTATTGACTTTGTTCATATGGTACTACAGGGTGTCATCCAGCCCTGTCCTGGACTCATCCATATCTGGAGCCCCGGGGAACTGGATTCTGATGAAGCGGCCCGGAGTACTAAACCTCATCCTAATGCTCTCAGGCTCCAAGAAAGAGGAGTAAAAAAGAGAAAGGCACAGAACAGAGAGAAAATGAACACAAACAGCTAAACAGGAAGAGCTAAGATGGCGTGAGTGGTGGCTGGCTAGGTTGTCTCTCAGGGTCCGACCTCGGGGGAAACCAAGCGCTGAAGGGGCTCAGGTGGCGCCCAGTACTCAGCGACAGGTAGGTGAAGGCCTGTCCACGGAGTGGTGGAACGCTGACCTGAGTTCAGATTGATCTCCCCAGGCCACGGAACAGAGACACAGGTTAGGGTGAGGCAGGAGGTGTCCAGGGGTTCTCACCTCTTTGGGGAGCAGGGAGATGAAGTCGCGCTGGAACTGCGGTTCGATGACCTGCATCATGTGTTTGACCTGCGTGGGCTCACAGCTGTCGATCAGCTCGTCCAGCGCCAGCAGTTTCTCCGCACCACTCCAGCTCTGAAACCCATTGAAAGGGCAGGTTAGGATACAGGAAACTGATGAGCTTATATTGACGGAGTACTTCAGTTCTGTGAAGGGAGCGATGAGTAATGAAAGGAACATGATATGACCAGCTGGACGTGCAACGGTTGAGCTAAACCCCCCCCAGCTGCCTTGAAATATATCTATAAAAATACTGGGACTGTTGAAATGTGAAGGCGTTTTCAAGCCATTGCTCAGAATTCTTAATACATAAGCATCTCTCTGTACTTTTAATGTCCAAGGCCAGCGCTCAAAACAGATTCCCGAAACAGAAGCCAGTTACCCCGAAGACCCATGCCCCTCATTACACCAGCAACAGGCACATTAGGCAGGCTATTCCACATCAAGCGCCTGGCCCTCGTCAACGCGGTCATTACCTTTCCGAGGGGGATTCCTCCCGGCTGAAAGTGTGGCACCGTCTCAACATCTAACCCTCAGAAGACAAACTGTGAAGCCGACCCGGCAGGGGGTTATGCCGTAAACTGGACCGAGCGAGTTGGTGGGTGGCTTTGTGGCAATGCTGTTTTTGGAAGAGCGCTCAAACGTTTCAGCTCGATTACAGGAGAGGGAGAAGAGGCACAAAGGGGTGATGGGAATAATTTGGCATGTAAAGAACCTGCAATTTGGCAGTTAGACACCCGCTGCTGGAGGAGCCGGCTGGGCCGAGGAGGTGGGACGGTGGGCGAATGGGGCGACGGGGGTGGGGCTTCAAAGACTTCCACCTCGCTATGAGGTAATGGGCAAAACATTGAGCAACCGCTCGGCATTCGCTGGCAGGTGACTTCACACCAGTTGGCTATGTGTGTGGAAATTTGGCCTTCTGTGTAGGAATGCGGCTAGCTAGAAACCGAGCCGCGTGTTTAGACAATTCGCACACGGCGTTTCTACCTCCTCAGAGTCATGCCATTCGCGTTGCAATTTTTACAGCTACTATGATCACAAAACCTCTCGCGTCGTGTGACGTTAAAGGTCTTTATTTGTCAGTCAGCAGGAACCACGTGGGGACGAACGTGCCAGGACTGGAGACAGAATATACCCAAGGCCTGTCATTGGCTTCAGCTGCTTCTAATATGGGCTGTCAGACAATGAACGGAGACAAGCAGACGAAGGGAGTCTGAGGTGACTAGCCTGCTAAAAGCACAACAACCGAGGGCAAGTTCTCACAGAGACCAGCCTTTTTGCCCCATAAGCTTCCATCCCCACTCTGAATTATTAAGCAAAAAACATATTTTCCCAGAGGCAATCGAACAGATAAGATATTGAACAAACCAATGTTGTAAACAGTTGCAGAATCATAATATCCAAGCATAGCCGCCCTCCAAGTGTAAATAAACCCTTCTGAGGCCGGTTGAGACAGGATTACATTTCACCATGCCAGTAAGCATTCACTCACCTAAGACGGATTGTGAAGAAAGTAAATCACTGCAATATTAGCAGAATAATCTTGGTGACTGGAATCCACGTCTTATGTAATTGGGCTCTTTGAAATGAAAGAGTTCTTGACATTTTATTGCGTGTATGTAGCCATTATCTTCACAGAATGCTTGAAGGACTGAGCCAAAGCGCTCATCTCTATCCTATTTATTTCACCAAAGATTGGGTTTATGACTGGCACAGTCAATAGCACAAAGCCGCTTGTATAAAAAAAAAAAAAAAAATCACTTGAGCAAACAAGGCAGCACGTTGCCTGCCAAGTCAAATAAACCGAGAAACTCATCGCAGCCTCTTTTTGGGATGACAAGTGGAGCTTACTGGCGATATACTTGATATCACTGACACTGGGAGCAAAACCCAGATGTTTGAGCTGTAGTTTTCATCATGGCGTTGCCTCAACACAAGGATGTTGGCCAGCAGGGGCCAAAATGGTCTCCTGGTTTCCATAACATCGCAAAACGTCTGACCAGATGCACTGTCCGAAGTTCCTGGAAGACAAAAGACTTTCTCCCTGTTGACTCTGTTGAGTTCTGTTGGCAGTCCCAACAGAACTCACCATGAGCAAATATGTCATTGGACACTGGCAGGAATTAAACACTGGTGGCTTTGAAAGGATGAAAGGATTAAATTAACAAAGCTCACATCCGTTCAACTGTGCAGACATAGTACATACATTAAGCCTTGGCTGTAACGACACAATATCAGAGGCTTGTTTCTGTAGTCAGAACAGGTAGGTTAATTCCAATCCCATGCTACAGCGCGCATGGTAATTCAGAGGGACCAAACAATAAGGCAGCAATTATCTCTAAGATTTAAGTGAGCATTGATTGGGCACAACATCTGTTTTCTGATGAGCTCTCGCTCCAGGGGGGGGGTGGACGGACGTGACAAAGGAGTTGGGAGGCATTGGGGGGGACCTGTTTTAATAATTAAGGCCATGACTCTGTAGGGAGCCGAGGTGGTGAACTAATTCAAAGGAAAACTTAGAACTAGCAGGCAGGTAGCCTAGCTCAACCAGGAATGAAGGACTAGCAGGGAGGTAGCCTAGCTCAACCAGGAATGAAGAACTAGCAGGCAGGTAGCCCAGCTCAACCAGGAATTAAGGACTAGCAGGGAGGTAGCCTAGCTCAACCAGGAATGAAGAACTAGCAGGCAGGTAGCCCAGCTCAACCAGGAATTAAGGACTAGCAGGGAGGTAGCCTAGCTCAACCAGGAATGAAGAACTAGCAGGGAGGTAGCCTAGCTCAACCAGGAATGAAGGACTAGCAGGGAGGTAGCCTAGCTCAACCAGGAATGAAGGACTAGCAGGGAGGTCGCATAGCTCAACCAGGAACTAAAAACTAGCATGTAGGTCGCTTAGCTCAACCAGGAACTAAAAACGAGCAGGTAGGTCGCTTAGCTCAACCAGGAATGAAGAACTAGCAGGTAAGTCGCTTAGCTCAACCAGGAATGAAGAACTAGCAGGTAGGTCGCTTAGCTCAACAAGGAAATAAAAACTAGCAGGTAGGTCGCTTAGCTCAACCAGGTATGGAAAAACTAGCAGGTAGGTCACTTAGCTCAACCAGGAACTAAAAACTAGCAGTTAGTTTGTTTAGCTCAACCAGGGACCAGGAACAAGTAGGGAGGTAGCATTGCTCAACAAGGAACCAGCAGGTAGGTAACATAGCCTAACCAAGAACCAGGAACTGCGCTCACCTGAAACGTCCGGAGCCATTCCTGGAGACCCGTGGGAGGTGCAATGGAGGTAATACGCCGCCTCTGTTGCCCCTGACCGTTAGCTGTCCTGATGTGCCCAAACGTGGTGGGGGTGGCTGGGTAGTGGACCAGCCCTGTAGCACTTTGGAGATTAATATGGAGAAAGTGAAAGGGGGAAGGAAGAGTGCGGTAGAGAGACAGAACACAGAAAAATAATTACATTTTCTGTCCCCATCGGGAGAACCATTTTACAGGGAAAAAGATAGTGAGATTTTATACTGGAGAAAAGTATTTCTCATGTTCTTCTGAGTAGCATTAGGATCATATTGATAAGGAGGAGCATGGAAGGGGACATTATTAATAGTATCAAATAAGGGAAAGGTGCAGGTAAGGTGCCACAGCTAGTAGCAGCCTTTGCAGATATGTTCCAGTCTGCTCACTAATTAAAATAGCGGAGCAGAAGAGTACAATAACTGAGTGAAGGGAGCACATTATAATGAGAGAAACTAACCTGGCTCTCCGCCAAGAACAGACAACCTTTTTTTTGCTCCAATTTGCCTTCATAAATAAGTGCCTGCTCTCTTCTCAATAAAGCAGAGTTTCTCTGGAACTGAAACCAGCTGTCTTTATCCATGTTTCCATAATCAATTATCATCTCAAAGGCTTCGTTCTCCACGCGAGCTTGATTCAATTTGGTCGACTGCTACGTTTTCATTCACCTTAATTGATTTTCCTCTTATTATTGCTTTGATTAAAGGGGGAATGAATCATTGCCGAGGGGTGGGTATATTTTGGGTTGATTTAATTTATGTTGCCGGTTCACCCCACACACGGACCGTCTCTTGCCCGGAGACTTCAAAGCTCGCAGATTCAAGGAACCAAAGCAGCGTCAGCCCCTCCCTTACAAGAAGCCTGGGCCGTTAGCAACGCACACAGGGGGCAGCGGAACTTCAAAGAGGGGCGCGGAGGTGTGCGCTTGTTTGGTCGTCGCTAAATGTCAAACGCCCCGCTCGGCAGAATCCACTGCTGACACTCGGCGGGGACGATGCCAGGCGCCGAGGCAGCTTTTGGAAATATATTCATGCCTCGTGGGACCGACTGCCCGATACGCGACCGACGCGTGGCGGGCTGGGCGCTGTCAGGGAGCAAGACGAGCGACCGAGTTCAATCCTAACACTCAAACAGGCCCAAACCTGCGGCGGTGAATTGTTGGCCAGTATACACAGAACCTGCATCCCAGGCAAGGTAACCACAGAGCATTCAAGCATCTGGTTTGTATGAGGAAAACAGGGCTTCCTGTGTGAACTTCTCAAAAACTGGGGCCACGTGTAGGGGTGCAAAGATAAAAATGGGATTCAGGGGTGCTGTTATTCACCTTGAATATTCCGAGCCTTTGCAGGGCTTTTTTCCGGTTGGGAAAGATCGGACCTCGGGGCCGTGGTCCAACTTCCTCTTCATCTGCAGGACAAAGAGAGAGGGAGAGACATTAGGACTGGTGGCAGAGCATACAGAGACAGGCGGCACAGCACCACAGATGGCAGAGGAACAAAACACATATTTACACTGTGTTTGTCCCTTTGTTCTTACACCCCTCTGAAAGGCAAATAATTAAAGGGCCTCTGAAGATTTAAATGAAATAAATAAAACACTTCCGGCACACCCTATTTGGTGACAGATGAGACCTGGCTAGTGTTGAAAATGATCGCGGCTCATTCTGCATCATGGCAATTAACATGATCAAACTGTTTTCCTCAGGGATGAAACCTGAGGGAAAGACTAGGGAGTTATTGTTGTTTTAGAACTGGTACTGCAAACAAATGCTGACGTGGAATATCCACGACAGCCACAACATGGAACTTCTTCATAAAACAATTTTCAGGCGACAACGTGACCCTCACAAGGCTATAAGCAGGTTTTATATGCCTTTAGAAAACCGACCTACGTCATGTGTAAATAGCAAACGTAAGCGATGTGGCAGAAGCCAGAGTTTCCCCATCCATTCAGACTAGCGGGTGTTTTGAATTGGAGCTACGCCGGCCAAGCTGTCGGTAGCTGAGAGGAAGGCAGCGTTGCAGTGCGACAGGCTTTATCAACGCCGGGACGACGACTGTATTGAAACGCCTTAGATTGTGTTGGAAAAAAAACAAACAGAAAGGATTATCTTCTTCAAGAAAACAGCCCTAATGCTGGAAACCTCCGCATTCACATGTGCTCATTTCCCAAAGCTACAGAACGTAATATTCTATAGACAGCTGAATTTAAAAGGGAGCAAAGAGCTTAGTCAGCTTTGCGTTTTCATTTAACCGTGGAAAAATAATACAGTGTCACATCATTACAGGCCTAGTTTTTAGACTAATGAACTCCACTCTGACAGGCTGCTTGATCTCCTCCGTCCTGAAGGTATCTGACAGGCAGGGATGAGTCTAACCGAACACGTGACAACAGTGGACACACACTCTCGAACAAACACACACACACACGCACACACACAATACTCGGACGCAGCTTTGTGCTGTGTAACAGGCAGTGACTGTAACCTTTACAAGAAGAGAATAGCTTGATTTATACATGGGTGGTTCAGGGAAAAACACAAACACCCACCCACAGACAGACACACCTCCTGCCCCAGTGTCTGCATAGCTGGAGCCCGGATACTGAACATCTATGCAGAGGAAAACAAAGGCTTCAGTGTCCACTCACACACCCAGCCCAAAACCACATTTGAATGCATCTATTTTCGGGTTTGTACAATAAAGTGCATCTCAAGTGGATTGGCGAAACGATGCCCTGTCGGTTCTGGGGATTTCAGAAGACCGCTTCTATTCTATTAAGTCTACAGTGATCGCTGGGTCATGGCCGGGCTCGGGTCCACGCCCTCTCTCCATGACGGTTTATCTCACGACGCGCCAGCCGGAGAGCGATGCGAGCGATTTTCCGACAGAAATGCTCGGAACCGTCTGGCTCAATCTCCGCCGGCATCCCAACAGCACACGGCTACCTATCGGCCGTTGCCGTCCCGACGTCGCCACAACCGCAATGCCATGAATAACACATCTATAAAACACTGGCTGAATACGATGGTACAAAACGGACAGGAAGTAAACCAGAGTCAGAAGATCAAATACGGAACATGTTGCCGTGTAAAATTGCCTACGTTAGGGCTAGCCATACTGATACAGACATGGAGACTACAGGACAACCAGAGTTTGGTAAGATTCACAGGGCCCAGGCTCGGCAGGACCCTCTGATCATAATGATGTCCATGTGGTCTATAAGTAATAGACCTGGGCACACATCTTTTCAGGGTTCCTGCCCACGGCCCTGAGTACATCCAATCAGGCTGCTAATAAACTATCAAATGACTCCCGTTCAAATTCCGCTTCTTGGCAGCCGGCAAAATATGGGACTAAAAGACCAACCACTGGTGTGTGCATGTTTGTGGTCTACAGAGCCGGGCCGACGGAAGCTTTCATGCCATCTCTTTCCGATTGAGGAACTCACTGGGTTTTGATTAGGGACCTCGTGCTGGGACAGTTTGCAGCACAGAGACACCGTGTCACATCAAAGATTGTTCAAATAAATGAAAGCCGTTTCCCTGAGAGAGCCAGAAATAGGGGTTCTGCAAGAGTGTGGGCATGAAAGAGATGAAAGGGACATTCCGAATGTCGTTTTAAGGCGGAGGATTTATCATCAATGTGTTTTCAATCTAGTCGAAATATTTTGAGTGTGCTCGTCGCGACTGAGGAAGTGGTTGGGTTTTTATAAGATATTCTTTGTTATGGGATCCCGTTCTCAAACCGACTCTGTTGTTCTCCAAGGAATGACCTCACTGCAATGGCAGCTGAAGCAACAGAGAGAGAGGAGTGTGTTCATCTAACAGTGAATAAAGAAAGCGGGGAAAGGGGCGAGATGTGTGTGCGTTTGAAGGTGGGTGGCGGTAGAGGGAGTCTCTGGAGTGCAGGAGTTTTAAACAGTGTATACCAGCCACCGGTCTCACGTTTCAGACATGGGAAAAGGTAACTCAAGATGAGCCAGAGAATGTTGTGTTTGTAAACCGCTACTAATCAGTCACCCTGCTGGCCCTCACTCCAGAGGAAAAGGACAGACGGATGCATAGGGAGAAGGACCTTTTCAAAGGCAGAGTGAAAGGGAGAACCAAAAATCACTTAACTACCATCATCTCCTCTTGGAGAAGAAAATAAAGATCTGTTTATCGTTCAGTCCGGAAGAGAAGAAAAAACAGATTAAGGCGGTGTATTGTGTTATTACTCATCAGGACGTAGAAATATTCATCACTAGAATGTTCCTCAGTGTTTGCGCCCCAGTTACTGAATTACCACATCAAGCAGCCATGAAATCAATCCAATCGACTTCTCCATATAGAAACAAAAACAGACAATCGGGCCATAACACGAGAGAAGAGACGTGCTTGTTACCGGGTACCATATAGCAGAGGGACCTAATGCTTCCAGCGAAACTCTAAACTGTCTCAATCAGGCTAGGAAAAAGCGGTCCCTCTCACTGTGTGAATGTGGGGGTTGAGAAGGACAGAATCCTTGCGAGACCACACTGTGCGGTGCTGGGCACACTGTTGGCCGAGCATTATTTCCAGCAACAGTACATTATGCAATGAGCAAAGAAGTGTGTGGCTGAAAAGAGCATCGAGGTATTAAAAAAAATAATAATCACACCTTTACCCACACATCCTGCGACTACAGATAACGGATAATCAAATGGATTTTAAAACATGAAAACGAGGTTCAAAGTAAGCAGGAAACACCTTGCCTGTTGAACACACCTAATCCCAAATTTAATCCCAGTGATTAAGAACCTAAAACGCAGCCAAGTCGCAGGTCACGGCTCAGTCAATTTGAGCATACAGCAACTTACTCTGGATTTGGCGCAGATGATTAGTACGTCATTACCCAATTTGTTTACATAATATGATCCACTATAATCAAATACAGCTGCACGTTTCTTTTGATACACCCCCCTCCCCCGGGAAGAGGTGGTTGAGGACAGTCACAGGAGGGGCGTGGAGCTACAGGGTTCCAGCCGTTGGTCGGCTTTTCCTGTGCGCTCCGTTCATACCGGTTGATTGCCTCTCACCGGGCTTCCTTTCTACCAGGCCGAGTGATTAAACGGATCGGCCACAGCATTCGTCAATGTCACCCACTGTTTGAGCCGTGATCGCTTCGGACTGCCGCTGTGATGAATGCCGCAGAAAATGACTCAGGCTCATCACTAAAGTCTATTAAAATATTCCTTTCCCTAAGCGATTCCTGGGCGACTAACATTATGACGATGAATATAAATATACCCGCACTGACTGTTTTTATAAACCATATCACGCCGGATGATGTTTTGCTTCGTGCACAGCACTGTCTGACATAGTGACCCATTACTTGCGCCTGAAGCCTCCAGCGAGTGCAGTGTCGGAATACATTTCCTTTCAACAGGAGATTCAACAAATCATACGACACATGCAGAACTACGCATGCATTTGGTCAACACAATACGCCCAGTCCATCAAAACCCTTATAGATAGTCTGTAGGGACACATAAATATGTCCACACATACAGATGTATACACACAATTGGATATTTCCAATAATCTCTATAGGTGAGGTTATTTGCATCTTCCATAAAAACATCAACATTCAAAAGTGGCTATTGTTGGTCGCTCACGTAAGCGCACTAAAACCACGCAGGTTAAATACATAATATCACTGAGTAAAGGAAAGTACCACAGATCACACCGCTATAGTGTGTCACGCCGGGGCAACTGATGCATCGATTCGACCGGCAGATAGGCTGGGTCACTGCGTTTCAACCCGCACTCTCCGCAATAGAGTGATCGCTCGCACATTTACAAATGAAATAAAAATATATAAGCTACGCCGCGGAACCTCGAGACACTCGTTAGATGTGCAGCAGTAAATAAATGCAAGGAAAATCCGTTCGCGAAATCCGCGTCACCAGAATGTCATGCTAATGGAAAGTAAGGAGCGACGCTCGGTATGGGTTTCAGTCACTCTGAAATATTAATCAAATCGGTTATGATATGGGCTACGCATCATTTCACCGTGTCGGTTACGCTGCTGTTCCGTTCATCCTCTGCAGTGGCTTGCCGATACATTTTGCTGATGTATACAGGCAGCCGCGCGTCATATTTAGCCATTCGAATTGCAACCCGCAGAAAATATTTCCCAAGTGACATGTTATTTCAAATCACGCAACAATATCACAGTAAGAATGTGCGCTAGATGTTAGCACGTGATGCGATGACCGTAGATTGATGCATAGAGACGCAAAGAATGCCTACTCACTTTATAGAAAATCATCTTTAAAGTGCCGTAGAAACCCATGGTGGTAATCCGGTTGTTTCTCCCTATTTCTTCACAGCGAATCGTTGAAAACCAAACGTGTCAGTGTGGAAGAATCGCAGTGACAATGAGAGCAGGGCAGTGTACTCTCAGATAGATCCGAGACAATCTCTGGTGTGGACATGCTCGAGCACGTCAGCGAACGGGCGTGCGTGTTAGGTAGGTGTAATAGATCCCCGTTATGGTTTAGATCCGTCCGTGCCACACGGAATAAACCTCTAAGTAACGATACAGACTCAGAATTGTACGATGTAGGGAGCTCTCAATGCCAAAGGCCCCAGAGGACTGCGCGAGTGAGGATAATGAGCAAGGGAGAGATGGATGAGGGGAAAAGGGGGAGTTAACTCGTAGAAAGGGGAGGAGTGACTAAGGCAGAAAGCCGAGGACCACGGCTCCTCCAGAGCCTTTACGAAGCCGGCTTCTGCGCAGAGCTCGGATTACATCTTCCCCGGCGGTGAGGAGGCGAATGGTGCAGTCCAACACTCAACAGTATGCGCAGCGCATTAATTATAGGAGCCAAGCGCGCGGGGGTAACGCAGCACCGGGAAACGAATACATAGCCGACTGGAGGAGGGGTGTAGGAAAGGGAGGCGTGTGGACTATTCGTTTTTTCCCTCAGTGCACAGCCTGAGCTGAACCAAAAACAGGATCTCCCTCACTTGTTGCGTTACAAACACAAAATACGCCTCTCATCCCGCCCTGTGGTAGCAGCAGTCCTACTCGGGTTCTATCCCGACCGCAGGGCATGGGGGCGTTTCTCGCTACGAGCAGTGAACAGGCTATTCTGCATAATCTGTGCTCGGCCTATGGCACAGGGCACAGTCCGCGACAGAACACAACCCAGAAGTGATAAACAAATAGAAATATTTCGGGGGAAAAGGGGCGATTTTGAATAAACAGGGAAAAAAACACAATTCCCCAGCCAACGGAGGTTTTATATTCCATAGTTCATTCATCCCAGGGATAAAGGGGAGGCCATTATGCTCTAGTTGGCAGGGATGTGCAACATGCACTTGAGGTGCTGCACCTGATTTAAACAGAATTTACTAGCTTTCCCTTTTCAATATGGGCAAAAACAAAGTTCCTTAGTTATCATAATTAGAACACAGGCGATGGTTTAACAACTGGAATGGAATATCAAGTGCAAATGATACCTCTGGCAATGGGAAATTACTTGAAACTGCTGGTTTGGGTGCAAAACAACAGAAAACAGAGCCACAAACATACTAATAAATTATGCTGTTCGAGCTGAATATAAATCACATTGTTTAAAGGTCCGTCTTTGGAGTCTGGGGTATTATTTGCATTTCGATCTCTTCTGAGGTTAGAGGGAGGCTTTTCTCAGGGTTATCCAGAAATCTGGTAAACAAAACCTGCAGTGCCAGGTAGCTAGCTCGACTTTCCTTATTCAAATAAAGGCCTTTCTTATTCAAATTAAGACACACAAGAAAAGCCATCTTGCTTCCCAAGATCAATTTGGACACACACACGGTCCGGAGGATCTTCAATTATACGTTCAAACACCGTCAAGGTGAAAGTTACTGTCTGCCAGTTCTGCAGTCCTCCAAAAACATGGAGACCACTTATCGGCACAGGCTGAGGCACACAGAAGCAGGTGCTTTGAAGCGGATGAAGAGCCCATATCCTGTTCAGAGAAACATTCTCCAAGCTCCTCTGAAACTCAACGCAACATGGAGGCTCATTGTTCTACTGTCACTTGAGTCTCCGTTCAGACTCCCGGTCAGCGTATTCGCTCTGTCACCATACTACAATGTCACGTTCTAACGGTCCTTAAACGCGTCGGTTCCCCTTATGGATCATACGTTCTCCTCCAGTCAGCACCTTTAGGACGCAGGGGACAAGGAACAGCGGAGGTTCCCAACGTTCCCTCAACTCACCAGATCGACCGAGAACACGTTCTTGTGCTCAGTAATGAGTCGGGGTGTCGGGCGCGGAGCGAGGTACGTGCGACCCGATGGGGCGTTAGGACGACTTCGAAAACAGAAACCCACAAGAGTTGGATGTGGCACGTGTTACGGAAACACTTCGGAGGCCACAAGGTTGGAAAGGCAAGACAGCTGGATATCCAGATGTAAGCTGCACGCACGCACGCACGCACGCACGCACGCACGCACGCACGTTTCATGACCGATTTGCATGTATTTTAGAGCACGCCCTGCAAGGTACCTATTGATGCCTTTGAGAGGGGGCCTCATCGCGGCCTCACCTCCAGCTGAAGCCCAGCGCTGGGGGGTCTGAGAACGGGCAGGTGCCGTACAACCACAATGGTCTGGATCGCACTGTGTGTGTGTGTGTGTGTGTGTGTGTGCGTGTGTTCAGCTTGCACTGGGAATCTCTCCTCTCTCGTGTTGCCACAGCAACACCAAGCAGTGCACGGAGCGAAGGCGAGAGGGTGTGGGGGGGGGGGGTGGACAGCAGGGTGTACACTGGACGCCTGTGTTTGGGCGGGCATATTTCACGGGGGGCCCTCCTGAGAATGCCCCCCCCCCGAAACCTTTACACAGCGCGCCGGAATGCAAGGCATGCGAGAGAGGTCACACGGTAGTCTTTGAAGGGGCCGTGACCTCTCTGTAAGCACTAACTGACAGCAGCCCCCCCCCCCCCAGTTCACCGGGCTGTAATCTTGCGCCGCTTATCAAAACCTCCCCAAAAGGTGGAGGGCCTCCACAAAACAGGTGTTTCCCAGAGCAAAGCTCATTTCAAAATCATATCTTAGGGTCTTGTATTTTTCCTTCTGGCGTTTAGGTGATGGCGATCCGTGAGAATCAGAAAGAGCGAGACAGGCAGCTGCTATTTAATGAATGGCTCCCCGTGTTGTAATATGTGTAGGAATGTATACATAAGAAGCTTGAATGGTGGATCTAGTAAAATTACTCCAGAGTAACATGGTGTTGGTACAGTATGTCTGGAGGGCAGAGGAAAATGCTTGAATCTCTCGACAAGCGCCCCCCCTTTCTCCTTCCACCAGACTACCTACACAAACAGGAGGGTAAAGAACATGCATTTCTATAGCAGGGTCTGAACACCGTTCAAGTCAACAGAATGTTAAAAAAACGCTTATGAGTGGAGCAGGAAACAGTTGGCGGATCATTCAGGCCTGGTTTTAATTTCACCAACACCGTCGGATTTCCAGGAAATTGAACTTCAGAACTGATTTAGGGAATTCATTGTTCTTTGCGAGGTCTCAGGACATAAAGAGTTTAACTGCTCTATGAGGTGGATTATAAGGACTTGGACATTGAGCTTCACTAAAACTGAACAGATGTAGGTGGAGAAATAAAGCCCGGGTCAAGCTAGAGCAGAATGGCCTCCCTGAACAAATGTTTAACACGGGGGGCCCCCCGCCGAACTTGAAGGAAATACTTCTCGGGCAGTGGAGCATGGTAAACAGGCCCCATGTCAGTGAAGAAATGGGGGGGCGGGCACTCCAAAGAGACAAGAGCCGGACACATTCCAACCCAACAGATGACTTACGGGCGATGGGCGACGAAGAGCATCTAACAAAGGAACATCGGCTCATTTGTGGGCCGTTCCTTTCTGAGGAGCACCCCAGAACACAATAATGGCATCGTTTAAACAATGGCCTCATCTGCCTTCAGATACTCGGGGGGGGGGGGGGGGG
>JACXGJ010009742.1:0-23559 GCA_016801105.1 Esox niger | reverse complement strand
AGTGCCACATCACCACTATCCCTAACAGTGCCACATTACCACTATCCCTAATAGTGCCACATAACCACTATCCCTAACAGTGCCACATTACCACTATCCCTAACAGTGCCACATCACCACTATCCCTAACAGTGCCACATTACCACTATCCCTAACAGTGCCACATTACCACTATACCTAACAGTGCCACATTACCACTACACCTAACAGTGCCACATTACCACTATCCCTAACAGTGCCACATTACCACTACACCTAACAGTGCCACATTACCACTACACCTAACAGTGCCACATTACCACTACACCTAGCATTGCCACATTACCATTATACCTAACAGTGCCACATTACCATTATACCTAAGAGTGCCACATCACCTCTGTACCTAACAGTGACACAGTACAGTGCCACATCACTGTTTTGTCTGGCTCGCTTGGAGGCCACCCTTTCTGAAAGGGTGGTAATGGCAGGGAAGTTTCTTTCTCATGGTTTTACTTTCAGTATTTCAAAGAAGTAGTTTCATGTGAGAATACTTACTTTTCAATAGACCTTTCCTCATGCAGTAGTAATAAATCACCACCTCTCTCAAAAACCGTTTATAATTTTTGTAAGAAAAACAAAATTCTGAGTGTTCTATAGATTAAATTAGGCCTTACAAATTACACTTCAACTCTTGGATAAAAAATTGAAACTGAACTGGGCACCATTTTATTTTAAGATACTTTATTTTAAGTTGAAAATTTTGCCTTTTCTGTGTTTGCTCAACATATTCCTACATTGGTGAAATCCCATAGATGATTCCGTGCTAGTACATGTTCATCAGTCAGTCTTATGAATCCAGCATGAGCCAGGGCTCTGGGAGTTGCCCTGCGTGCTGAGTGCACATGGGAGCTGTGTGAATAATAGCCACAACCAATAGAGCTTTGAGTGATTTTGTTCTCTGGCCAATCAGAACCGATTTAAGTCACTGAATTATAATTACTTTGTGGTGATAAATATCCAGAAATCCAGGTACTTCAGGGAACTGTTAATGTGAAGTACATAGAAAATATATTAGTCATCCCATGATTTGCCATCTTTACATCCTGTACCGACAGTTGAGAATTGCGCAATTGAACAGTAGTAGATTTGATCTGGACAAAACTGGCTGTTTTGAAGTAATCGCTACTGTATCATACAATGATATCATCTTGTCGTTGTTTTCAACTTCAGAGAGTAAACCTAACAATAGGAAGTCATTATTTGTCTTCCTTAGCTCTTCAGTAACAGAAGTGGTACATGATTCCGTTCTGACTGATTAAAACATTATCCCTGGAGCAGATTAAGGGAGATTGTGGATCAAGTAAAACTACTGTATAAAAAGCTGGATGACAGTGGGACGGTTTCAAAGACACAGATTAAGCCTGGTCTAGGACTAAAACAACAAGCTCAGTGGAGTTTCCTGTTTAACTCAATTTTTTTTCAGAGACTAGAATTTATCTGTGTGCAAAGCTGGCCCGTTATATTTGATAAATTCTTATTAACAGTCAATATATGATCCTTTATAATGTATTAGTCAATGACGTTCCTCTGTAATGGCCATCTGTCTACAGACTTTTATTCAGTCAGGAGGTCCTGTATGGTTTTAAAAACTCAAACAATGTATCAAAACGGTTGATTCGATTTTGAGCGTTATGTTGCTATTGAAAGCTTGGCCAGCACTGGGATGCTAAAAACGGAGCCTTCTGTGAAAGCAGTCGTTCACTCGGACCAAACAAGGTTAACTGGTCTGCTGCAATGCTGTCCTCGGCTCACTACTGCTCTGGTATGCCTTTACTCCAAAGGCCCTGTGCTCCTTTAAGACCGACCGACACATACACAGGTCTTTTGGGAGAAAAACGTAATCTCCTCCAGTTTCCCCGGTTAACCAGGCTTGTGGAACAAAGGACGCGGAAGTTGCTGTAGAAAGAGTTAAATTTTTTCAGCTTTTTGCCACCGACACAGTGTTCCCATTCGGCGGTCACCGTTGTATCTGGTTCTCTACAGCGAACATCCTACATTCTGTCAAATGCGGGTCAGATACAATGAACAGCCAAGGTCATTTTGTAGGACAATACGCTAGAAAGACAGCCAGTTAACAAACATTACAATAATGATAATACGTAACCATTCCCTTTTGGAGTACTTTTGAATATAAGCCTCAGGTTAATGTATTTCCAACCATGTTAGAAATAAACAATTCTAAGTTTAAGTTCTAAGTATTGGTTCTACAGCATGTACATGGTTGCAACACACCATGCAGCCCTTGTGTTAAATTTGAAAATTGTCTCATCACACAAAAGCATCTGATGGTATGAAAACATGATACATGTTTCAACTCGGCAGCTACGTTCTCTGGTTTCTCTTTAGGGCTTTTCATTGGCTCAGGCCCTCTATCCTCACGTTGCAATTGGCCAAACCGGTTGTTCACGAGGTCAGCCATTCATTCAGTGCGTGTTCCCTGCACTTTGTTCCAGATTCCCCCCTGCCTTAGCATTTGCGGTTTTCCAGTTTCTTTTCTAGGATTCTGAGTATTTTCCTCCCTCATCCAACTCATCCAAGTTCTGCTTTCAGTACAGCTGGCTAAGATAATTCAGCCAGCAAAGTGCTTACTAACTGCTATAGAAAACAATCAATGAGCACTCAGACATACTTTTATGATTATTAGGTTTATGCATCTTGGAAAAAAATCCCATAAAAGACCGGGCACACTATGGAGTTGAATATAAAAGTGTCACTTTACTTATAAACTATATGGGGAAATGTCTGTACTGTAACAAATATCTAACATTTATTAACGGTAAAAACGTATCGAGCACAATATATTTAGAACAACGCTGAAGCCTCTGAAGACTTTTGACCATACTAAATACAGCCTTGAGTCAACCCTTCAGGTGAATCAAAATGTGTAGTAATTTGCCATTAAAATGTATAATAAAGCACAGATATATTTTGTTAAATTACACAAAATTACACAGGATATGCTATAGGGTGGGTACATGTGTCCTTCTCACAAAACATTCTGAAATGTATGAAGCAGATGATACCGTTGTTAATCTGGTGGTCTGATGTGGTTCAGCAGTGTAAGTAGCCTCTGGTGAACATGTACTACTACAGCATGGGTTCAAATCTAGCCGACTGCTCTTATCAAAACAATATCAACCCAATGTCTATAAAATTCATGAAATGGTTGAAAATAAATTTTAAATTAAAAGGAGCCTTGCTACATTGTACACATCTATTGTTCACCTACTCAAGAAACTTGAAACAAAAATCTGTTGGTGAAAAGCAATAGTCATTATTTTATCAGATGAAAAAAGAAACAGTATGAGTGGGGGTAATATAATGTAAGTAGAAAGTAATATTGTATAGCCTTTTTCCTCTGTTTAACCTCAGCAGGAAGGAATGCAAATTCATCCATTACACTCTGGCATCTTAGTCATCACACATTTTCCTCTTTCTTACTGAACATTCTGTCTCCTAAGCGTGGGCCCTCATTGGCAGACAGGCACCATCACACACTTTCTGATTGGCTAAAAGACATGTGCATGCAGGGGTCATGCATTCAGTGCATGTAAACATCCCCTGTGGGCAGACTTGACCAGCTCAGGCAGTTGTTTTAGGAAGTGTCTTGTTTTAGAGAACCGACTTTCTCCAGTGCTTCGTTTTCAGAGAAATCTCACCATGTCTGTGTCGGCTAACTTTAAAATCACTTGAAAAGAAGGGACACGATGTCCTACAGATGAAAGCTACTTAGTGTCTCTTTCACCCCCATTTAAAGTCTACTTATTAAATGCTTCTAAACGTTGAACAATTTATTTCTACTTGTGAAACTGATCTGTATGTTTCCCATTGAATATTATTATGTCACACATGGGGTTTGATTGTGAGGAGTGGACATGGACAGGGCTTGAAGCCCTAAACATTATGATATGAACTGCAATGTGTTTAAAGGGTTACTGAAGATAACGTGCACCAACTACATGTTACAATTTGTGACATCAGCTGATGTAAAAAGGTCTTTAATATAAACACTGCTCAAAAACACTCAAAATCTTTACTGTACATTGTGTAGTTTGTTGAGAAAAGAATGACTTAACAACGATCAATGGAAACTAAAATCACCAACCGACAGGGCTGGAATCAAACTCACACTGAAAATGAAAGTAAACTATTTAAATCACAGGCTGTTCCAACTTGCATGAATTTCATCCCGTAACTCATAATGTGACACAGTAGTCTGTGTGGCCCCCATGTGTCTGTATTCACTCCCGACAACAGCTGGGCATGTTGATAAGATGGAGGATGGTGTCCTGGGGGACCTCCTCCCAAGCCTGGGTCAGGGCTTCAGTGAGCTCCTGGACAGTCTGTGGCACTACTTGGTGGCGTTGGATATATCAAAATATAACTTCCCAGATGTTCTCAGTTGGATTCATGTCTGGGGAACAGTGGGCCTGTCAATGGCATCACTGCCTTCACCATGCAGGAACTGCCTATACACACACTGCCCAGCATAAGGTCTGCGATGGGTCTGAGTATTTCATCCTGGTAACTAACAGCAGTCAAGGAACTTTTGGCAAGCACATGGGGGTCTGTGCATCCAAGGATATGCCTCCCCAGACCATCACTGACCCACCGCCAAACCGAATGATGTTGCAGGCAGCCTAACATTCATCACGGCGTCTCCAGACTCTTTCACGTTTGTCACATGTGCTCAGTGTGAACCTGCTATCATCTGTGAAGAGAACAGAGCACCAGTGGCGAACCTGCCAATTCTGGCTTTCTCTTGAGATTGTCAATTGAGTGGCACAGCGCTGGGCTGTACGCTCAGGTCCAACTAGAGGATGTTGGGCCCTCATGACTCCCTCATGGAGTCTGTTTCTGACAGTTTGTTGAGAAATATGCACACAAGTAGCCCATTGGAAGTCATTTTGTAGAACTCTGGCAGTGCTCCTATTCCTCCTCGCATAAAGGAGCAGATACCAGTGCTGCTACTGGGTTGATGCCCTTTTACAGCCCTGTCAAGCTATCCTTGTATCTCCTGTCTCCTGGTATCTCCATGCTCTTGAGACTGTATTGGGAGACACAGCAAAGCTTTTTGTGACAGCATATATGGATGTGCCATCCACCTCATGCTACCAGTAGTGACAAGGACACTAGCAAAATGCAAAACGAGAGATTCTGCCAGGAAGGATGAGAAGAGAGCAATTGTCTGTGGTCACCACCTGCCAAACCAGTCCCTGTTTGGGGGTTATCTTACTGTTGTCTCTCCAGTGTGCCTGGTGTCACTTTAATTAGCACCAAATCAGGTGACATTGATTTACAATCGCTTATGTTTTTTAAATGGACAGACTGATAAACCTGGAGTATAACTGACTTGGTGTTATACTGTGATGATGCCATATTCCCTTAATTGTTTAGAGCAGTGTACATTTGATTGAATGCATTATTTTAAACATACAAATAATCAGGCAATGTAATGTACCCTGTGTATATTGGCTTATATATATTGGTGTATTTTTGTTTTGAAAGACCTGATCTTGTAATTCCCCAATTGCTTGTTTTAAAAAGCATCTGGTACTTTGTTAATACAGTCAATAATATTTATATTTTAAAAACTATAGAACATGAACATATGTATAGGGGCATGTTCAAAGAGAGTGTTGTGTGTCTCCTTAGGGCGATATTTGGCATGGAAGTACTGAAACAGGGGTGGGGGCGCGCACTTGCGCACTATACATATTGTGATTATGTGTGTGTTTACATACGTGTATGTGTACGTGTGTGTGTACTCATGTGGGAGTTCAACACAAATAGTACACTCTCAGTCACGTCAAGGCGCTGTACAGTGCCCCCCCCCTGTGGTTAGTAATGAGGCAAGTAATGCTGTCTAAAATATGAAAAGTGAAGATGTTCTGTGGATAATTTATTCATATGCATTTTAAAAATGCATATGAATAAATATGTCAAAAACCAGGGCTACCCTCAATCCATATCTGGCTAACCGGCAACGAATGCACCTTTTATTGTATGGAATACAGAAATGAATGCAAATATTAGACTGTCCTGTTAAGGAATGTACACAGTGGTTATGCCGCGTACGTGTGTGCATAAGAGTAGACATGCACAGTCCTGCAGAGCGAATAACAGCCCTCCCACACTTAGCGAGGGAACAGAATGTGCTGTTTACCTTCAGCCGCAGTTCACCAGGCGAACATGAAACAGTACACCCAGGGCCGTTGCAAAAAATCCTGAGATCCTAAGGACATGTATGTCTCCCCTCTCAAAGTCCTGCTCCACTCAAGCTGTGTGATAGTGACCAGGCTGGGATTTTCTTTTGCAATGCGCCTGCGTTTCATTCTTCTCCACTATTTGGGGATTTATAGTCCTATACAGCTCTGGAAAAAGAAAAGAAAAGTTTTGAGTGAGGAATAGAAGGGTTAAAATTAAGAGACCACTGGAAATTGAATGCCTATGTTACTCAAAACTTTTCAACTTATTTAGAAAGGAAAAGGTGCAGTGGTCTCTTAATTTATTCCAGAGCTACAGTATGCCTTAATTCATATTTGTCCCACCAAGCTTCTAATAAACTATCTTTCAAGGGGAAATTCCTTAATTAATGTAAAAAGGATCGAATCAGCAAACACTGTATTTGTTTTTCACAACTGCCTTTAGTCTAATGCCAAAATATTGGCAGCAAAAAGCCTCTGGGCTGTAAACTGCAGTGCATGTGCCAGAGTTTTCTCACTTCTAAATATGCACCGTAACAACCCCTTGCCGTGTACCAAGCCTTGCAGGGAGATGCATTCTCACAATACGGTAACGCGTTCCCTGTGCCCAGGGCTAATCATAGCTTCACTGTTAATCATTACTTGCTGAGCTCTGCTGGTTGTGGCGGTCAAGCACGTTTGTCCCTCGTCTCAACACTGCTGAGTGTCGAGTGTTGTGCTGTCTCGGTGTCAACTGGTTGGCATGGGCTTGGCAAAGCCACAGAATGACAGTGTATCCCTGATGTTAGAGACAAGCTTTAATGAAGAAACTGAATATGAAGCATGGAGGACTTCGACAGGGCGTCAGAGTAACAAGCCTGGGATGACAATGCTACAGTTCTTTGATACTGCTATTGAAGCTACAAGGCCAAAGTAGAAGAAAACCCGTTCCTTTAGCCATGCAATACTGACCTTGTTTTTTTGGTCTTCTGAAAATGTTATATAATTGGTTGGTTGGATAACATGGAATGTGATTGACATGCAAAGGCATGTCATTTTTCTACTTCAGAATATAGTTACAATCCTGCAGATCTCACTGATTTCACTGATATCCAACCACTTCCTTTTAAAGATGACACATGTTACTTTGGATCCTATGTTTAAAATATTACATTCATAAACCGGTAACCAATAACATACATTTCCCAATGAGGAAGAAATGTGAAATGAAGTTCAGATCAGCTCCAATATGTGCAATGTCCCAATGAGTTCCATTGACTACATATTGCACGCAGCACTTTTGTAGGTCGTTTAGCCAGTTGCGATACAGGAAACAATAGCTTTAGCACTGCCTTCCAAATACATTTGAGTTGAAGGGCAATAATCTGCTGCTTTAGTGGAGGTTCACTGCCATCAACGCAACTGATATCGAGGCAAACAGGTGCTGTTGACAGATAGTGTGATTACAACAAAGTGGCTCTTTTGTTATCGCCATCGTTCTTGTTAGAGGATTGAGAGCACAATAAAAAGCCATTGGTTGCAAGGTTAACAGTTATCATTAAAACTGTGGTCAAGAGCTTCATAGCTTCAGCGATTCCTCCACAAAGAACATAAAACCCATTTAGTGAAACAAGATCTCTAAAATATAGTAATTCAATGGCAAATGAAATAGAGCTGTGAGCAGCAATAAACAATAATGATTTATCAATTACTCAGCCTTATTTTATATAAAGCTTATTTTGTCCCTATATTTGGTATTATTGAATTCTGTATTAGGGCTAGTTTGCTCCCAGAAGCTCCCAGGGGAGTTGATGTTGAGATATGTGTCACTTGAATCACATCTGATTATTTTCTAGTTATTATCATGCTGCTCCCTCAGCCAGGATGTTTATACTGGAATTCTTACATAAGAAAGAAACACACTCTACGGCCTTCCCAAGCCGGCCACCAGGAGATGATAAAATACAGTGAGGGAAGTCAAACACATTAGATATAACTAGCCCGCCAACTGGGATGGTGCTAGCCTATTGCACTACCTTGCCTTTCGTCATACTATGTTCCAAGTTAAACCATGGGCCCACATCATATATAATATCTAACTTTTTAATATGATAAATGAAAATACGCTTTTCAATGTCCAAGATGGTAACAAACCTTTTTGAGTAACTGGACCATGTAGACCATGTTGTGAACCCATAATTAATACTTTTTGTTATCAGATTACAAAACAGAAGAGACACAAGGAACAAAGAAACAATAGTAAAAAAGTTTTTATTGACTTTACATCCTTCACACTTTTTTAATATTTGTATTAGAAATGTATGTGTGAAATACTGATATTCTTATTATTTGTTGAAATAATTGTCTCAGAGTAGTGAGTTTATGCCAAATTATACTTTGAGAGGAAGCAATACCTGTGAAAAGGAACAAACAGAGGATGTTGAACACCAATCTTTCCACAGTCAGGGTCCGCCCACAGGAAACTAAATCGAACAACTTGTTCTGAGCTGTGGGCGAAACAGGAAGTGCCCTATAAGCATCTAGTCTCGTGGGAGTCTCGAGACTCCCAGCAAGGGCTGACTAGAAAACAGCACAGTTCAAACATTATACTGTGGCTTGGTGGCTTCCCAGTGAACTTGAGAAACCTTGTTCACTGATTACTTTATTGCACAAATCGGTTTACTGCACAACAGAAGGAGAGGCTGAAGAAAAACTGTCTTGATAAAAATACATGGGTTTATAAAAGAGCAAGGATCATGCTTTTCCTTTTTGTTTATTACAAGTCACAAGACAAGACTATTAGATTTAAAATATATTGGCCACATACAGTACACAAATTACTCATAATTTATTAGCTACACAGAACATTCAGATTGAACTCTGAAAGGGGAAGAACACATTATAATTCATAACAAATGTGTTTCCATCTGAGGAGATCCACTGCAAAACAATCAATGGTTAAGAAAACAAAATAATGGTTAAGAAAACTAAATAAGAGAGACATTTAATGCTATCCTATTGAAAGACTGTAAAGAACATCCCCCTCCCGAAATGACCTGCTGCACACCTGAACCCTGTTTTGATTGCGTTGGTGCTGATGTCTGGGGAATTTGCGGGTTTTCAGAGGAGCTGGGCCATTTGTATGGGAATCACATTAATTTTCTTCTCTTAAAACCATGACACAATGAGATAAAGTAAAGACATCTGTAAAGACCGTCGGTTTAACAGGTAAACTGACTATCGGTGATAAGGCACTTACAAATTGCTTCACTGCCATTTCTGGGTCATTTAGAGCTGCTACGGTGCCACATGGGGGATCCTCTTTCTGTTGCCAAAGTGGGGATCTCATATTTCAAATGCTGTGCCAGACATCTGAGACAGACTGAGGTGTAGAATGTAGAGCACATAACTAAGAGGTCACTAGATCCCTTCTGTAGGCTGGTTAAAGCTTAAGTCAAAGAGCTAGAAAAGTTGGCAAGTTCACAAGCACATAGATTAGAGCCATGTTGAACTCCAAAAAGGCTCCCAGACATTTAGTCCAGCAGAAAATAGCAATGGTTTCAAGGTTTTCTCTCCATTCTTGTCACTAGATTACAGAAAGCACTTCCTCTTCTCTTTTTTTGGATAAGTACATCAGGTTATTCGCTCATGATACCATGATCGATTTAGCCTGCAATGGTGGAAGGAAGCATCCATTTGGGCCACTGCCAACTCTTGGGTTAGTAACAAGGGCCCTGATTGGATGACCAGCGATGATAATGCTAAAAGAGGGTGGTTTTAAGGGCCAAAGGATCAGCTTTCTGAGCTCAGAAATCTTGGAAAGTACAGGCACTGGGAAATATAGGCCAACCAATTGTTAAAAAGTGGTGGGCTCCTTTAAATGACAGGTACATGGAAACCTAGACCATATAGCAGCAGGAGGTAAAGCCTCCAACAACAAAATATTCAATAAAACATTCAAACAAATGCTTTAACCTGTGTCAGGGAGGCCATTTCAGACAGTACACATTTAAAGATATTCCCAATCAGCTAATTCCCCAATTACAACATAGTATTTAAGTTTGTGTTTCTGTGGGTGTCATACAAAACCAGTATCACTGGCGCTAAAGACTTTCTGCACATGTACTGCCTGTATGTTCTTTATGTAGCTAGTCCATGCTTAACCTCCCTTTACTTTTGCATTGCACATTACATCTTTAAGATAAACAGCAAAATAAAAACATTTTTACAAACATTCCAAACAGCCTTGCTTGATACTTAAATGTGTTTTTTTGCTGATTTATCATATGCTATATAATTCAGTCTGATACTACCTCCATTACGGTACATTGACATCAAAGTGATTTGGTATTTGTACAAAAAGTATTCAGTGATAGGATTGTCTCTGACCAATGACAGTACCTAAGCCAATGACCCATTTTTCTAACCTGGCCTGTGTTTGACTGGGGCAATGAGATTGGTGAGCCAGGCAATCGCTAGTGATCACAGTTACTGGGCGAGTTTGTTTTTTGTGCAGTCCGGTCTTTGCCTCCACAGCCAATGTTTGCATCGCTAATGAATAAAGAACATAGACTAAATGAAGATGAGATGATTTTTCACACGTGCATTGCCTTGCGTCCGCTGAATGATTGGCACCAAAGTGAGTGGCACCCAGATGAAAAAGAACCAGTGCTTGGAACTGCCCATGGCTTCGGTGGCCCATGAGTACCTTTTTGTCCTTTCTACGGCACCATGTGATAGACTCATCACAATGTCATAGGTCTAACCTCCTGCCTGTAGGCTTTGCAAACATTAATGGAAACAAAACCTGCACAGAGAAGATAACAACCTAACATCGCTAAGTCATCAGCGTACTTGGCGATTGCCAATGGCGCAATCTGCTGCTTTTTTGAAGCAGAATGCATTTTGGTCCTGAGTGGCAGGTACGACGGGGAGGATGTGCTCTTTTACCAGCCTATCACGGCACCCCACAACGGCTGATGCGAATGCACAAGAGTGGGCCTGACTTCAGGTACAGAATTGGAAGCTCATCCATGGGCGTAGTCATTTAGACCGGTCGCCTCGGCATGTTTGGGCTCTGGAACAATGTGGACGTTTTGAAACAGATCGGGACAACCAACCGAGAAAGGGAGAGGTGGCATACGTCCATAAGCGCTCCTGCTAGTTGGCCTGCACTTGCTCCACGTGTCAGGACACACGTGACACGTGGCCAGCAGCCCTGCGAGGGCTGGAAAGTCCTGCACGCTGTTCAGGGAGAGCAGGAGCCAACGGCCCACAATAGCCGAGGGGCTCTCGGCGATGTTGTTTTCCCCTAAACAAGCAAGGGTGTTTACCGTGTCAGGGAGGCATCGGTGTCCACAATGCAGCTGGATGTCCCCTTGTGGTCTGTTATGTCCCTCACACATTGTTTGCATGTCTGACCCATCGAGTTGTGACTTTAATTAGTCCTTGTACTGACCTTTTGACTCTGATTGTAGTGCAAAGTTCATAGTGGTTTGGTTTGTCCTTTACAGTGCCTTTTGTTGCCTTCCAGCACGTATTTGTTAGATAAACTAGCAAGCGAACAAACACAGAGAAAAGGTATTCCCAGCTGAACCAGTTAGGGGAAATAGTACACCCAGGATTGCCCTTGACAGCGTCATTATCAATGAATGTGAGCACTGTTTAATTAATTACCACAAACATTCCTGTTTGTCCACCTTAATGTTGATGCTTGCTGCTGAAAACATGCTTACACAGAGTGCAGGGCCCTGCTGAATGAGCAGACGGGACACAAACAACTATAAAACAACATCTACACTGTGTGAACTCAATGTGCGAATTGGCCATTCTGGTGATCCTCAGTTGCAAGTTGTTCATCTACGAATGCCTTTTCTTTAGATGACATCCAACGGTTATTACTTCAAGGAAACCCAGAGCAACATGTTGCATATTTCAGCACTGTTTCCGCACTTTAGCTTGAAGGGAGATAAACAAGTTCCTGACTTATAAGTTGTTTCAAATGTGTTGCTCATTCTTCAGTAGAGTACATTGCCACTGTGAGGATCGTGATGGAATTGCATCGGCAGATAGACATTTGTTTCTGCTAGGTGACCAAGAGTGTTTTGCCGCTTTTGCACTTTCCTGAAAGGAAGCACCATTCTCGAAAACTGCTGACATGTTAAAATGCTTTGGTATTCACATATATGTGTTTCATTGGTTTGCAGTTGGACAAAATCTACAAATCTAAGTAACTTCCTAAACCTTCTTCCACAAAGTAACCCAAAAATGTCCTAGACAATATTTTTAGCAGCATCTAGAAATATTTAGAAATGATTGGAAATTATCATTTCAACCGGTTTGACAGGGGAAAAAGACTAATTCTCCTGTTTTTGCAATGGGCATGGAGAAAAAGACCATAAAGTTGTCTAAGGAGATCAGATGCATGACCGAAACCAAGCATGAACAATCTCAAGGCTCCAAGTCCATCTCCACAGAGCTTGATGTTCCTATTTTCACTCTACGTAATGTTATCCAGAAGGTTAAGACCCATCCCATTGTAGACAACCTCCTAGATGTGTCCGCAAGAGACAACTTTATGGAAAATTGCCGCAAAGGTTTGTTTGAGCTGACAGACTCAAGCTGACCCTCAGACAAAATGTCTGACAGTTTCAACTCACGCCATCCGTCACCAACTCAATGAAAGGGGGTGGTATGGTAAGAGACCTACCGAAGAGCGAGAGACAGAAGAAAGTCTGACCTCGCCAAAACACAGAACAATCCTTCAGAGAGAATGTCCTGTAGACAAATGTGACAAAATCAGAAAATTTTTGGAAAGCACACCATCCTTGTTTACAGAAAATCCCATTGAAAACCGCAGTTGCGAGGCTCCCTTGAACTCTGAGAGAACTGGAACTGTTTCCACAATAGTGGGCCTAACAACCAGTACAGAATTAAAAGCTCATCCATGGCTATAAGAAGCACTTTATATTTTCTATTTTTTTATGTGGTAAGTTTAAAATGTATAGGAAGCACTTATTGGCAGATATTTTGTCAATGCCATTTTTAAAAAAAAAAATGTATGTTATATTAAAGAAAAATTTGATAAAATCCTGCCTCTAACACTGAATATAAACAGTATGAACAGTATGCCTTTTTGTGTTCACTTATTGAACAGTGAAATAAAGAATTGCGGTATTAGTGAAATAAAGAATTGCAGAGACCACATATTTAATTAATTTCCTCTTTTAGAGACAAATGTTAGTAAATTGAAGGGCGAGAGTGCAAATATTGGTTGCAAAAAAATCTAAAAAAGATTATTTATGGAGTGAGACGCCACTTTGCAGTTTCATCCCTGAACACAATGTTGAGACAGTGTGAGCAACTTTTCGGCATGCAGATCGAAGGTAGATTAAACCATGTTCTTGCTAGGTTCTGGTTTAGTGCTGATGTTTATGTTTATTCTCTCAGGATACACACACCAAAGGTAGAGAACATCATGTTCCTGCTATGTTTTCTTCTGGTTTGACTGTAAACAAAAAGCAAGCTACATTTTCACTTCCTCCCTGATAGAGAACAGAGGACCTTTTTAACATGTTTCAATGTGCTGTTAACCTGCAATAACCACACATTATTTCACACATTTCTTAAGATGACTGATCACATTATAAAATACAGACAGAAATTATGCATGCTAGAGAAAAATACAGGTCAAACTGTTTGTAGACAAATATGTGTGTGCTTTATTGTAAAACATTTAAAAAACTTTTTAAAGACTGTAAGGTTACTACTTCACAAAGTTGAAATTCTTCCAGGCATTTCAAATAGGGGCTGCTTGACTGTCCCTGACCAGAGGCTGAATGCTCTCTGGTTACGTTCCACAGCAATAATTCAAGTGGCATTGCTTGATTCCGTGGAACATAACTGTGGAACATTTGGTGAACCAGTGCATGGTAATGTCATTGGAGACAAAAAAACTAACATTATTTTGCAACAGAAAGAGAAAATATGTTTGGAGAAGAGTGGATAGTCCCTCCCTATTTTTGTATACTTACCTCTGTTTGGTGCAAAGTAAAAACAACCTTGTTGCAAAGGAGTCTTCTGGATTGTTGTCGACCAACTCAGAATCAGTCACATGTTTGTCTTTATGAGAATGTCCTTATCTACATATGTCAAACTGACATTGGGCTGTAAAAAGGATACGAGTTAATATTTTCTGAATCCACTAACTAAAATGCACAATAATGTGTTGTAATGATGACATGTAATGATAAAGGGCAATATGCCAATACTGAGTTTAAGTTTCACACGGCTGAGGAAAACAATTAAATCCTGAGCAGTGTTTTAACTGCAGTATTTCAACTCAGTAGAGGTCACAGTTTTCACATGCATGACAGTATCTCCATTTCATGCACAGAGGCCTGGGTAAATGGAACGTTTCCTCAAAAGTGTCCCGGCGAAAGAAGATCAGGCAACACCTTTATGTTGGCGCTGCACGTAGGCCCTGTGCAGACAAAAACATGTTGCACAATAAAGAGTCATTGTGACAGTACGGGCAGGCGAGGTATGTGGGTCGTGTCAATAACACGGCCGCTGTGCGTGACCATTAATGAGGTTACCACCAGGAATACGAAGTATCAATGAGCTTTTGTCTTTGTTTACTGGTGGCTGCAGATGTGGCTCACATATGTGAACGGTAAGGACACTTGAGCTACGCGTTGTGTTTGAAACGGCAGGTTACATTGCTGTGGAGCATGCAATAATATATTACTTGTCCTATAACAAATATAGTTTTTGGGCAGGGCTTGTCAGGGGTTGTGACTAGAGAATGTAGAATTTAAGGTGAACAGGAAGCAGCAACTATTGCTTTTCAGGAATGGTACACCTGAGTACTCCTTGGATTAAGCTGGAAAGCAGAACAGGGAACTGCCAAAACAAAGGAACCCTTGAGGAACAAGGAAATCGAAAGCAGGTGCTTCCACACAAGTGTGGAAATAGCATCGCAACCTGCTTAGGGTCATGCATGAAACTACCGGGAAGGCCCAGTTGACTTATTTTGGCTATCAGAGGGACCCAAGCTCCAATAACAAAGGCTGCCCAACTGGCAGCGTGACATCAACCCATACACATACATAAGCACATATTGCCTTGTATTTCTAACTTTGTGGGAAACAAATTTTGTACGTTTGACCTTAAACCGGAATTAGATTTTGTCCTTAAGGGCCAGGCAAAATGCCCGTATAAGGGCAAATTGATCATGTTTTACTATACTTGTTAGACTTCCGGTCATAATTCAATCTGTGAAACAAAAATACACACACGCATGCGCACACAAAAAGCTCTCTCAGTCACCAGATCAAATTTCCCTTGAATCTTATATTCTGTAGTTGGGACTGAGAAAGTATTTGCAACTACCTTGAAAATATTAAATAATGTTATATATTGCGGAAGAGGAGTGTTGGATCCCTCCAAAAGAGTTATAGGAGTAGCATCTATGTCAAGGTACAATAGTATTCTGGGTTTGTTTCTTTTATTTTGGCACTAATCTGTACAATGCAAAGCAAACAACGTGGAGTTTAGAGTTTAACTTAGCTAAACGTACTGGACTCACATCGAATTTGAATGGAAAAAGTAATGCGAATGGTTGTCTCAATAAAGAGACTTGGCGCTGAAGTCCCATATCTGAAGTCACAAAAATGAAATTCAAAACATTTATGTAAAGGGTTAAGTTAAGGGTTAGGTCTGGGTTAAACACCAACACTGGTCAAATGTCCTTTCTTAGCAATCGGCCTGTTTGAAATGCAAGCGTTGCCTAGTCAGTGATTTAAGTGTCATAACATTTTAAGTCCTAAAATTGATAGTTTATTTTGTTTACATGATTTTAACTTCACATGCTCATACTTTGATATTATTTTCTTTAGATAGGTTTTACACAGAGGTTTTCATTAACCTGACCAGAGAGAAAGTATTGCAGTTTACTTGATTCTCAACCGATTTGAGAAACAAACATTTTACTTTCTAACAAATTGTAGCGACATAATGCAAGAACAACCCAACAATAAAATGGTCACAGTTCCATTATTAAACAACAAAAATCATACTGTTGGTTTTGGGTGGATGGCTCCTTTAAACAGCAGCCAGGGGTTTTGCAGAGTGAGCATGCACTCACATGATATCCTGGGCAGTTTGGGATGACTACAGTCTTGCATTCCTAAAAAGGAACTAACCCCCAAGACAAGGGGCTTAAATCAATCAAAGCTATGCCTTATTCAACCATGGTTAAATGACTTCACTGACTGATCTACTAGGGTGGCCTAATACTACCTCAGACTGGTCGACAAGTGTGGTCTACTACTAGCTCAGGGACTGCCCTACTACAACTCGTCTGAGCACATGCACATTTCTGAATAAGAGTTGTGGGCAAAAGTGCGGGACACATATTGGAGATGAATACACTGTACATCATGCTACGCTAGTGTTGTTTCTTTTTATTAACTCTAACCTTGTTAATTAAGTGACTGCCATTGCGACACTGTGGCAGTGGTGTCACTTCTCTTAGCAACCCTATGACAACATATGAAACCCTTTTTAACATGCCTTTGGAAAAGAGCAGCCCCAGATTTACTGAGTGACCTCCAGTCACCCCAATAGACTGGTTTAGCTGTGCTCTAATGAGTGAACTCCAGTAGGAATGCTTAAAATGCAGATACCACCATGTCAACAAACATGTAAAGCAACGCTTAACCAATTCACTGGTTTCATATGTGAGAACTGCTATATCTTAGACCTTGATTTAAACCCAAACCTGAATCTGCAGGTACAGGCCAGGACGTCTGAGGTCCAACAACAAATGAGATGGAGTAGAGCTGCAGTAGTCCAGACTTGATCAGGTCGAGTAAGCTGAGTGGGGAGGACTATAAATCACACAAGGTCTTAACCCATTTGTCTGTCTGCTGTGGACAAACTGAGCAGCAAACGGATGGAGCCGAACTTGCAAACTGATCTTGGGAATAAAACAGAAACCATGCAGCAGTTCTATCACTGGTTTAAAGACAAGGCTTAGATTTTGTAGTAGTATTTTGTAGCAATGTTATAAGAAGCCTAAAATATACAATTTCTGGTGGATATTAGGATTTGTTCAAGGGAGATAAATACTTTGTTGGCTACACAGCAAAGTTGAGGTAAACTTCACAAGAAGCATAACTCAGTTTAACATAATGCTTAATGGTGTCCAGCAAAATATTCAAACTGCGTGATGTTACGGCATGACAAAATTATATAATTTCAAGAGGCTATACCGAAACCCAAACAATGTATTTCTCTGTGGTGTAGAGGTTAAAGACACAGCATCATTGTGGTAGACCTGGGTTTGCCTCTTTTTTTCTCCAGACCGGCTGAACTAGGTTTGTCTGGTTTCTTGTTTTTAAAGCAATTCCAGGAGTTGAACATTATAAATTAGAAAGAATTCAGCTAAAACACAATTAGATGTCAAAATTAGTTTCACTTTAACAACACACTTTTCAGTTCCTTTCTACCTTTTAAAAGCATAATTTACCAAATACACACAGTTGAACATAGAGTTAGCTTACATGCCACCTGCTGGTTGCTATAAAACCCAAACCAAAATTAGATAGGGTTCTTTAAAATATTTTCTTTTTAGACAATATTTTAACACTTTAAAACAGTAATTTCCATAAATGTTTTTCACATTAAAGAGTTCAAATATTTAAATACAACAGATTGTGGTAAACTTCAGAAAGATTTGTTACACCAATGAATTGCAAAATATATTTCTTTCTTTAAAACTCATAAAACCTTTAAAATGACTGCAATTGCACAAGATTAGTTGATTAAAACCCTTACAAATAAGCATTAGGTTTTAAAAGGCATCAATGGCCTAAAATCTGCTACAATTACATAGCTGAAGAAAGGTTCAGTCAGTTTGACTGTTTACCATCATGGGCACTGCAAGCCAGTAAAGGAAAGAATCTGAGGATTTTCTCAGGAATGTACATTAAATAACTGTTTTCATCAGCCATCCCAGCCTTCATTATCTTGGACCCAAGTTATCAGATAAGTCCCTGGTAAATAGCAGCAGTTCTTTACATGTTCTAAACCAGACTTGCCACGGCAGAGTAGCGACTGGCCACCAATGTCTTTGTTCTCTTACTTAACGATTTCCCAGGTAATTACAAGACTGCAACTGCCAGAGAATAACTCCGGGGCCTTCTATTTTTTACAGCGCTCTCACTGCTTCAGTAAGTGGCTTCATCCATGTTCTCATCACTGTCCCCTCCAAACTCCTCTCCGTTGTCAAAGTAAGACATTATGTAGTCGGTATCCTGGAATAGAGAACCAGCATTCGTTAACACTTTTGAATTATTTCAAACTACAACCTTGCTTCTGTATATAACCGGAAACATAGAATCGTATTGAAAGGGAAAGGTGAACCTAAACATTCACATACTTTTAATTAATAATGTGTATCTATAGTAACTTATCATAATCGGTAAAAAGGTGCTTTGTATTTAGTAGTCATGTTCAGATGTTATTATTGCTGACAGATAGCGAACAGGAAAAACCCTCCCAAAAAAGATTGCCCTGAAGAAATTACATTTCAGTGAGTTACTCTTCAACACACTGTTAATGCTTTTTTTGTCAGTGAATGGTTTCTAAATGTGAGACATTAGAATTGTTGTACAGACAGAAACATTACATTTTTGCGCTGTCACTAAGCAACAGTTGCAATTATCTCTTACCTCTTCAAAGTCTTCCTCGTAGTCCTCTTCCTCGGCCTGTTCTTCTTCCTGATTAGTCTTCTTTTTCTCATCATCTTCTTCTTCTTCCTCAGAGTTCCCTGCCTCTTCTTTCTTTTCAAGAGTCTAAGGTGTGGGAATGAGCAGGAATAAAAATGTAAACCAGAGCAGAACATGTGTAATTGGACTGAATTAGGAGTGTGAAACTTATACACAGCAGTTACAAAAACAAATCCCATTACTGAAATTGAAAGTGTGCTTCTAACCTCTTCTTTCAAGTGACAAAAAGCAATGCTTTTATTAGAGGATTAGCCACTATTACTTTCACTTGTCATTCTCACTAATATATAGCCTCCATGGCAAAGGCACTGATCCTGGTGAATTGTGGAAACACCTCAGCTCGACAATTTTACAGCCATGTACACTTGTTAAAAATAAGTGAAAGCAGAGTTGGAGTGCACAGCGGCACAAACGGCAGTTATCATGCAGGAGAAACAGAATGGACTGAGATGGAGTTGACTTCCTATGTTCACTCAGGCAATTGGAATTCAACCAACGACTGAGCCAAATTGCTTCAAAAAAAATGTCGGCCTAGCACAACAAGCATGACATAACTGAGCATCTCTAACGTTGCTTTATAGTCAATGTGTATTCTTAGTCATGCATTTGACGTAGCTAATAATCCTTTGGTGAGCATTTTAAGTAGAGTCAAAGTCTTCAAACCAATTCACATCATAAAACCCACATTGCGGTCATTGCTGGTGCCATGCTCTTACCAACTGAAATACATGAGGATACACAGATTTTCTGTTTACTTGCTGCATTGTAATTATGTTTGTTTATTTCCCAACTTAATGTTACATTTAGCGGTAATGAGGTTAATTGATATTAACTCTAATCCTTCTTATCTATCTGTTTGCAAAATAAGACAAGTGATCAAGTATTTTGCCCTCTGTGCTTGGTTGATGTTGCTAATAAAATTGTTGAAAGTTTATTAGGGTCCGTTAACATTCAGTCCCCCAAACAGTCTGTAGCATCGGTACACCATAAACTCCCCGTAATGATCTTCCAGGCCACATTTGTATGTTTCTTATAAAGAAATCTCCAATGTATATATTTCTGATATCCTATGCAGTCCCATCTGCAATATCCTACCTCAAGCTTCATGAGAATTTCCTCTTTTCCCACAAGTGGTTTCTTTAGTCTTTTAACTTCGGGAATATGTTCTAAAAAAATGTAAAAGAAAGGTTAACCCAAATAAATGAAGTATGGCAGAAAATATAGAAAAATATAGTGTCTGAACAAAAGCTCAACTATAAACAGTAAACGTCATACATAATCTGAAACGTCATAAATAAAACTCACTAATCCCCAAAACTCACTTTTACCCTGAGGCTTCCTCACTTTGATGCAGAGCTCTTTAGGCAATCGGCTCCAGTCTAAAATAGAGAAACACGTAAACAGAGAAAAAACACCTACCATAAAACACACCAGAAATGCATTATTTACATTTCTAAGAATAGTGACACATGACACAACTGTAGTGTAAGTATATTTGATATAATATGACTTCATGTGACCTGTATAAAATGATGCAAATTGAATGCCTAAAACATTTTTAAATAAGACATTTAAGAGAGAGAACATGACATTGAAATATGCAAGCAATATTCAAAAGAATGGGACTCGAAATTATTTCATAGGCCAGTAAACCTATTTGATATTGTAAACGAACAATTATATACAAGCTTTAATTATATTTATAACCCAGATGTAAAGGCTTCAAATACAGTATATGGAAGTGATTAGACAAGAGCATATCTAGTAGCTGTTACCTAGCTCAAACTAACTGGAGAAGTAGTGATTAGAGTTCACAGTGTTGACAATAATGCATTATGGGTTGTTTTGAATATACAAAGATTTGTTACTACTTCAACACCCCAAAACAGAAATGTTTTGCGAGTTACAAATCACTGCTACCAACCCCTTTTAAGAAACCGGACTGACTAACCCAGGCTAGCTTGGGCTTGGAATGGAGTAACAGGAACAACAACTTTAGTGATCTGTGACCAGCTCTGTTGACAGCTTGGTGCAGATTTTATTCTGCTCCAGCCAAGCATTGCCTACCTGGTCTCCACTCAATGGTGCTGTCCTTGGGCTCTCCACTCTGGTACTTATCAGAGTAGCGATCAACATCTAAGAGGGAAAGAGCAGCATGATTATATATAGAAATATCATACAGCAGCAGTCAGACGACTTATTTATAAAACCCAATAACACACAATACTCTACAACACCATTAAAAGTGGAGAAAGTAAATATTTTCCAAAAACACTGTATGGCTCAGATCCCTCGGCCAAACTTCTGTACATCTGTTGTTGTTAGCAATGTTCACCCTTATTTTTTTATTAAGATGAAGCACACAGTATTTGTGTGGGAACAAACCTAAATGGCTCTCAGTGACTGTAGAAATAGTTCCAAAGCGGCAATACGCTTACCTCTTTTGTTAGCCGCCCGTCTGATGTAGAAGGGTAGGTTCTTTGTGGCGGCCCGCAGCTCCTGTTTTAAAGCCAGCATGTACTCAACCTCTTCTCCTGTTTGCAAGGGTACTGGCTGCACTGACATGGCCTGAGATTTCAGAAGGGAGACAATAGATGAGCACACAAAGATAAAGGGATAGAAATATGTGGGTTGGGGGAAAAATATTTTTCAATATTATAACTAATGCAATTTTTTTAACCTCATCTAAACATGTTTAGCTAACATGGGCTAACTTAATGGCTGTAAGTTAGTGTTGATCTAAAACCAAATCTAATACAAGGGTATTATACAATGTATACTCTAATACCAATCATATTGTTAATGGAGCTTAAACAGAAAATGTATAGAGAAAACAAATCCAGTATATAACCATTATTGTATTAGGAATACTTTCTGACTATCGTTCTAAAAAAACTTTGCTTGTCAAGAAAAGAGCACTGTAATTATTAGTGCAACGCTGAGTCTAGACAGTTGAAAGCCCTTTCTTCATGTGCACTCACAGGGAAAAGGGGTGAGGGCTTGAAGGTGGTGGGAGGCAGGCTGTCTCCTCGTCCTATGCCCACATCCTCCAGGTTGAAGGTCATCTGACCCCTTCCACGACCCCTTCCTCTTCCAGCCATTGCAGCTAAATGCTGAAAATTATGAAAGAAAACATGCAGCACGTGAGGGCTAAAGAACAAAAACTCATACGAAATAGCAGCTAGCTAGCTTAGTAATGGTGATATCTAACTAGCAAGCTTTCACATTGCCGAGCCATTATCTAGCTAAGATAATACAGAATTATATTATTGGTGGAACAACTAACAGGATTATACTAACAGGGTTATAACATAAAGTCACTGTGGGTGAGTGTCTGCTAAAGGTTAATAAATTATAATGCAGTAATATTTACATTTCGCTACTCCCTCAGAATAAAAATACCCCGTGAGTTAACATAGAACCAGTTGAAATTTACAATAATGCCTGTGCCAAAAATTGCAGTTGCACATAAATACAATCAAAACACTATGTACAAGGGAATAGAAAATGATAACCCAGCGACATAAGTAGACTTGCCAGACCAAAGTGGTAAAAGTAATAAATGTGGACTAGGCTACTTAATATGGCAAGATCAAACCAACAAAGCAGATTGAATTACAAGTGGCCTGATTATCTTTGTGCTTGAAATAAACATATTTTATATGGCACACACATTTATTTTCATACATTTTGGAGAATGTCTATATTCTTTTAAAAAGTCACCAGACTTCTAGGTCTCCAAGGCAACATATTTCTAGAGGGAACACGGATTTGTTATTGGGGAACGTACGGAGTACTGTAGTAACATGAACTATTCCTGGATTATTTATGACTTTTCCAAGTCATGTATTGTGCTATCCTAATCAGATGTGTACAAATTGTTCATCGCTTGTTGTACTCTACTTAAGTCACAGTAAATTTAAGGTCTGCGGACTCGAAAGTTTAATCAATAAAAATATGGTACTTGTTGACTTACCTACAGTTTTAATCAGTTCGTGATAAAGCCAAACTGGAATTTACGGTGTAGAAAGCAATCCCTAAAGAATCAAACTCAAGAACTTGAATAGCAATGATAACGAATGCAGAGCCCGAGGTACACCGAGTTAGCTAGCTCACTTAATGACTGCGATGTAAGGTCGATACACGAATGCTTCATGAAGCTAACTTACTAACTTCTTGAAGCTCACAACGCTTCCAGCAGCTTGAGCCCTCTCATAAACGACAGGCTACAATACATATGCTGCCTATACTTACATCTTAAATGCATGCATACATACATACATACATACATACATACATATAAAACCTATTGGTTTTGTTCTAGAGGACAGTAGGATATCAATCAGCGTCTTGTGAGCAACATTAAAAAATCACTTCCGGGTCACGAAAATTAGGATTTTTTCAAAATAAAAGAGACCAAAATATTACTTTAAAACTGATATAAATAGAGTTTATTAATTGTTTAATAAAATTTTCCTCTCGAAACATAGAAAACAATTCATGTTTGACCATATTAAAGAGTAAATTCAATAAAAAGT
>JACXGJ010009741.1:0-23561 GCA_016801105.1 Esox niger | reverse complement strand
TTCTGGGCAGAGCGGGGCGCTGGCTGCCGCTTCTGGGCCAGAAGTTCCCGAGCGCGCTCCCACACCCTGCAGGTCATTTGCAGGGCGTCCTGCATGCACCCATCTAGCACCCCCCAAAAAAAATCTTGGGGCTGCCTTTTGGCCTTCCGTCTTGCTTGGTCCGGTTGGTGGTTTATTCTGTCATAGCGTCCGGTGTATGAGGACAGAAGAGCAGAGGCAGAACGGCTGTTTCGGTAATAATCCATAGTTTAATGTAAAGGAACAAAAGAAACAAACTCAAAGCAGACACGATGACTGGGTGTGGTAGCGCCTACGGCTGACAAACCAAAATAAACCACACCCATATGAACAAACAGTAAACTTAAATAGGTTCCCCAATTGGAGGCAATACACAACACCTGCCTCCAATTGGGGAGACCCAAGTGCATAGAGGTGGCTAGAGCCACCTCTACTGGCCACGTCCTGACTATGGCCCCAGCCAGCACAAAGATGGCTAGGGGCATAGCCAGGACGTGACACCTAGCCTTTTCCTCGCTAACGTACGGTCACTGGCAAACAAAAAGGACGAAATATGACAACGAATCTTCTCACATAAATGGATTATGGATTGCAGCATCAAGATTTTCTCAGAAACATGGCTTAACAACAACATACCCGACAACGTAATTGAGCTGGAAGGATGCAATGTCTTCAGAGCAGATCGGATCAAGGAAGACTCCGGAAAGACCAAAAGAAGTGGGCTGTGCATTTATGTGAAAGTAAACATGTTCTACAAACACTTACTTAGCCAGGAGTCACTGCTCAACCAATCTGGAGTACCTGAGGATTAGATGCAGACCTTTTTTGATGCCTCTGGGGTTTACATCTACTGTTGTTATGGCAATCTACATACCCCTGGATGCTAGTGCTACACTAGCAATAACAGAAGTGCACACTGCCATTAGCAAACAGAAAGAATATCCGGATGGTGCTTTTGTGATTGCAGGGGATTTAAAGCATTCAAATCTGAGAACTATTATTCCCAATTTATGCCAAAATGTCTCCGGCCATACCAGAGAAGACAATACATTAGACCACATGCACACAAATATTCCGGTGACTTACAAAGCCATTCCCCTCCCCCACCTGGGACAGTCTGTTCATCTTTCCGTATTCCTACTTCTGAAGTATTTACCCCTCATTAAACATGTGAAACCATCAGTGAGGACAGTCAAAGTGTGGCCAGAAGCTTCAGACTCACTTATAGCACCAGTTTCAACACACAGACTGAAGTCTGTTTGCCGCTCAAGCCACCCTTGACTCCCATACGGACATTGAAACGTATGCTTCCTCCGTTCTGGATTACATCAACATCTGCATCAACAATGTCCCCACCCATACACTAACCTTCTCCAACCAGAAGCCGTGGATGAACAGAGTAAAGGCATGCCATGCTGATTTCAGATCCGGTGATTCGGACGCCTACAGCTCATCCAGGGCCAATCTGAAAAGGGGCATCCAGATGGCTAAAAATGACCACAAACTGCCGATTGAGGAGCACTTCACCAAAAACCCCAAACCGCGACACATGTGGCTGGGTATCCAAGCCATCACAGACTACTGGCCAAAGAACTACACCCCGATAGCCAGCGCCGTTTCCTTCACTGACGAGTTAAACAGGTTCTACGCACGCTTCGACAGGGATGACAAAGAGCCAGCCTTTAAAACTGAAATCCCCCAGACACCCCCCTCCAGACTACCCACCGCGACTGGCATCCCTGGGCGTGTGCCCAGAGCATGTGCTGGGCAGCTGGCTGGCCGAGGTCTTTACTGAAATGTTTAACCTGTGACAGGCCCAGGTGGTTGTCCCAATGTTCTTCAAGACCGCAACCACTGTGCCAGTGCCAAAGCAGTAAACTGCGTCTAGCCTGAATGTCGACCGACCTGTACTTCTTGAGGAGGCTGATGAAAGCCCACTTGTCCTCCAGTATCCTTGTGAACTCTAACCGCAGCACAATCCAAAGCATCCTGACTAACTGCGCAACAGTGTGGTTTAGCATTTGCTCTGAAAGCCGACAGGAAGGCCCTGCAACAGATGGTGAAAACCGCCCAGCACATCACTGGTGCCCGGCTTCCAGCCATCGTAGACCTCCAGCACAAGCGGTGTCTGCACAGGGTGCGCAGGATCATCAGGGACCCTTCACATCCATGCAACAAACTGTTGCCACAAACGATAAGGCAGGCAGTATAAATGCCGTAACAGCAGGCACAGGAACAGTTTCTTCCCATCCACTGTAACCCTGCTGAACTCTGTGACCCCTCACTAAACACACCTCCCTGCCTCTCAGTTTTCATTAGTTACAGCTATGTCTACCTCAGGGACCTCATTGCTGCTATCTCCGCATCCAGGTTGTACATGCAACCTTATTCTTTCAATTTGTCTTGATTTCACATCTAGAATGCCATTGAGAATTGCCATCTGTACACGCACAACTATTATCCAACTTTTAACATACACTAAATGTAATCCTTGTACATTTTCTGCCCTCCTCTATTTGCCTTATCTGCACATTTATTACCATTTGTTTTTCATTTGCCTTCATTGCACATCTACACATTCCACTTGGAATGTACATATACTTAATGCTTGTAAATACTTAACCTTTTAAATACCTAGCCCTATTTTCTGAGCTCTTCTATTTGAACATCTGGTTAGATGCAAGCTGCTTTTCAATGTACTGTACTTGTACTGCTCAATGACAATAAAGTTGAATCTAATCTAAACAAAATCGGGCTTCTAGGATCTCCTAATCCTACAGTTATGCACATGCACAACGTTGTTAAAGGGGTCCATGTCTGAGTGTGGTTTATCTGCCGGGGGTAAAATACTGTTGTGCCATATTAGCAATAGAACTTTTAGCTGTCAGGGACAGTTACTGTAGTGAAACGACCAACCAGGACATTGACATTACTGGGTCCATCTCACTGTTTCATTATTGTCCTCATTCATTAGTTACTATATTGTCCAGGTAATTGTAATTACACATTAGGAATGACTTTTTCCTAATACTATCCATCTGAGTCAATATTAATTGACAAGTTTTTAGTTTTGGCTTTGGCAATATCTATTTCACAGTCTCTGGTAACATATCTCTTGTCAGTAAAGCCTACTGAATTGAACCGAATTGAATTGAAAGAGATGTATTGTGTAGTGGGAAGTGCGTGCTAACCCTGGCAGGCTAAAATCTGTGAGGGTAACATCTGGCTGAGGCACAGGCAGCACTGTAATGTGGGGGTGCAGAGAATTTGCAGATGGGGCAAGGCAGGCGAGGCCAGTAGGTCTGGAGGTCGAAGGACAGGTGGCTCATGGGATCACAGAGAGATAGAGAGAGCTTTGTGCCAGGGAGATTGGCAGGCGTAGAGTCCATGGTGAGGTAGGGACTTGGGACCCACAGAAGCTACATTTAGGACCAGTTGTCATGAGAAAAGGTCAACCAATAAAGCACAAACAACATTGTGAACCTAACCAATATATGTCTTGCCATTAATATGTGTAACAATTAACATTTTGTTACAACATTGTACATTGCTTATAATACAATATTTCAAATGTGTGTAATGTTTACTCCACTTTCCACTTGGTTTGGCAATGTAAACAAAATGTCCTATGCCAATGAAGCCCTTTACATTGAACTAAAGTAAAATTGACAGAGACAGAAACAGGGAAAGAGAGATGGAGAGAAACTGAGACAGAGAGAGAGAGATAAAATGACAGAAAGAGACAGAGATACAGAGAGAGACGGAGACAAAGAGAGAGAGAGATAAAGAGACAGAAAAACAGAGACAGGGAGGGAAAAAGAAACAGAAACAAAGACAGTGATAAACCCAGACAGATATACATAAAATGACATTTTAAAAAATCTGAGAGAGATAAAGAGAGATTGGGAGAAAAGAAGAAAGACAGAGACACAGAGGGGTTACAGATGCTCTTGCCCCCAGTCTCCTCTCTGTGTTGACCACGTTCTTCTCCATTAATAATTAAAGAGCTGAACCCAGCAGCTAACAAAACGCACGCACACACACACACACACACACACACACACACACACACACAGATTAACCTCAGGCAGATAGCGCTAACAGACTACACGGTATTATTACATTTACAACCCTGCCCAAGTATCAAGCATTACACACATTAATCTCAATGACACACACACACTGATTAACATACACTCACTCAGCTACAGAAATCAAATTACAATTCTCAATGCTCTTGTCACCATTATAGACTCGTATTTGCAAATCACACACACTCATTGAATGCAGATGAAATGTTTGTTTTGGTTTTGATAATCTTATCGGGCTCGATCTGGATGGCCTGGCACTGGGCTCTCTGCTCATAGCGCTATTAATCTTTTCAATCTGCACGTTGCCATGGTGACCAAAGAAACAGAAGAACAAACAGTGCCATTAATCAAGGTTTAAATCAATGTTTACCGTACTGTCACCCAGAAGGGTCATCTGCATTCATAAGGCTCTGTGTTTGTGTGTGTGTACTTTTGTGTGCGCATATATAAGTATGTGCGTGTGTTTCTGAGTGCGTGGTTGATCTTGTGTGTGATGCCAGTCTTGTGCTTATAAACACTGTCATGGAAACCAAGGACACTTTGACCATCCCCGCATAAACACAGAGATAGGACAGTACACACAAACTTTCATTATCACCAGTCAGGAACATCCCTTACAGTGGACTACATTAAGACTTCTACTGTCCAGCGTAACCAGGAAAACCTTGATTGTCTCAACTCCTCTCTCACTCCCCTCCCCCTACTCTCTTCTCCTCCCATCTCCTCACTGAAAACGAATGAAAAAGGACAAAAAAATCGTACTCATTCATTAAACACAGCAGTATTACACACACGCGCGCACACAGGTCTACCATCCGTTCAGTAAACAGCCTAATGGACTCATATGAATGGGACATCTCTGTGAATGACCCAATCCAAACACTTCACTTTGAAGAGAGGTCTATTGACACACAGACACACACACCAGTCATAACAGCATCATAATGTATTATTAACTGCTAGAACAATGAAAGAATCAAACTAGTATCAACAAGCTTATCTGCATTTAATCATTTTCAGTGATTGGTCGACAGGTTATATATCCATTTGGCCACCCTAAATGTATTCCAATTCTACAGCGGTGTGTGTGTGTGTGTGTGTGTGTGTGTGTGTGAGAGAGGCTATGCAATCAAATAAAAACACACTTATTGTTTACTGGTAACTTCATTGGTGGTTGACTTGACCTGAGCTCATCAAAGGCTTTTCTTTAGAGAATGCTAGCCGTATGTCCCCTAACTCTGTTGCGTGAATCCACCTGCTAACGCTGCTTCTAGCATGATAAATTGTCATTATTTCATGTTTTTGCTAATCTAAGCTAAGCATTAATGTTTCTACCAAAGCATATTATAATTGTGGAATTAACAAACAACATCTGTGCTCTGCATGAATTATAGATGTCCCCTGCCCTGATTAATGTTTCTAGATAACAACTCTAGCCGCCATGACTATCTTACGCCATTGCCTATTGAAGTAGCCTACCTTATGCATTTGGTTGAATAAAAATAATGATAATTGTGGATAAACATCTTTCAGGAAATATATTTACAGGCCCCCACTTGAAACCCACTCTAAACACATTTCAGCCAAAACATCAAGAGACAACACTTTGACAAGCTGAGGTATGATTCAGCAGGTTAAATGCCTGCACACCCTGCTTCACTCCAGATGAGGAGCTGATATCTTTTATACAGTAGCCTAACGTAATAGCTATTGTCCTTAGAGCATTAATCAAGAGAACAATATAAGATGGTATAAATATGGGATTCTGTAGACCAACAAACTTCTATGTAGATTTACATGGGCTACATTTAGATATGGACAGTTGTTATTTCAATTTGGTATTTTTTTGTATTGTGGTAAGTATTTTATTTGTATTGTGATAAGTTATGGACTGACTTTGTATGTATATTAAACTAAACTAAGGGCTGTGTCAACTTGCATTTAATTCCAAGTCAAGCATTGTCCAAGCATAAAACATAGTATGTCATTAACATAATGCACTTTTGAAACGTGTATTATCTGCAAAATGTGACCACATTCTAAAATTCCAATGAATTGCAATTAACTACAGAAGATTATGCAATTTTATATTTTTTGCGTTTTACCGCACAAATAAAAAGATTAAAGATATACATATCCATGCATAATTATTCACATAATAAACATAATAAACAAACAAAAAAAACACACTCATACTGTCACAAACATTTCTCTGTTGCTACAGCAACTGCTGGTTTCCATGACAACGGCAGTGTTGTTTCCATGGAGACACATATACAGCCCTTAGCAGTTGGTAAAGAACTGCGAGTCACATGGAGAGGCTTTACTGTTTCACATTCACACACACAGGCTGGCATGTACGCCCACATACACTCACTAACAGATAATGAAGTTCATCTATTAAATTATTCCTAGTCCATGACATCATGGCAAATAAAGAATATGTAGTAGCATTTAGCCAATCTGAGACTTTCCGAAAGCATATTAACCAAATGTATCATCCGCATATTATACACATTCACACAAACTCTATGGCATTCTCTCCTGAAGAGTTGTTGCGTTACTGCTGACAGAGAGTCAAATAAACTACAGGACTTCCCCTTGATTAGCCGTTCATATGGGAAACAGTTCTCTGAAAACACACCTGGCCATTCGTTAGTGCTGGTAAGCCTGAAGTGTACGATTCAAACAAAACAGCAGAGTGGTTTGAAAACCAGGCCGATCCCAGCAATAGAAGATAAGGGTGTGTTGTTGAGTGTACGAATGTGCATGCCTGTGTTTTATTGTATGTGTTTCAGAGTGTTTGTGTGCATGAATAAAGTAAATGTGTATGTATGGATCTAAAAACATATTTGTGCTTGTGTTAGCTTGCATGCTAAGTGCATTTGCGTGTGCACTCCTCCCACTTACCTGGTTCCTGTCCTTGTCCACCTTCTTGAAGCACTTATTTAGAGACAGGTTGTGCCTGACAGAGTTCTTCCAGCCTGTGGGAGCGTTGGCAAAATAAGGGAAGTGTTCCTGTATCCAGTTATAGATCTCCTTCACCGGAAGCCTCTTGGAGGGAGCGTCCTCGATGGCCATGAAGATTAGACAGCTGAACGAGTATGGCGGCTTACAGTTGGGGTTGCGCTGGGCATCGTACGGTAGGTCCCCGCCCGGCGAAGGCGGTGTGTCGTCACTGTCCCCATCGCCGCGGTTACCGCCACCTCCGCCCCCCTCGCCACCCACCGGGCTTACGCTGCGCAGCACAGGGTCTCCGAAACTGTTGAGCAGGTTCTTGCTCTCGTGGAGCCAGTTGAGGTTAGTCAACTCCTCGTCGTCCATGCCCGGGGTGGAGGTGCCTTTCTCGGGTTTGGCGGCCCCGCCAGACAGGGGCGCCAGGGGATGGGCTGGCGGGACAGGGAGGGCCAGGTCGAGTTCCTCTGCCTCCTGAAGGGCGCGGGACAGCGAGCCGGCCTGGTAGAAGTGGGAGAGGCTGGCGCTCGCCACACTGATGCCCGACACCTCAGGCTTCTTACTGGGAGGCATGACGGGACCCATGGATAACACCACCACCAGCTAGACTCCTGGAAGAGACACAGACGTAGTGTAGTGTTAGGCAGGTAATGGAGAGAGACAGGAGAGAGACAGAGAGAAAATTATAATAGCTTGTGATCATTTCTGGTCCATCGTGACAGTGTACCAGGCAAAGACACACAACTTTTCAACACTGAGGACATTTCACACAAACACTGAAGTATGTACTATCATCATATACTGACATTTACCACTCCTGTCATATATAAATGTACTCACACGCTATCATCATGTACGGAAACAGTTATGCACGATGCATCAATGCCTGGACACAGTACGCAGCCGTGGTATAATGGCCATACACCACAAACCGAGGAGATGCTTTTTTATTATAAACTGGTTACTAATCCAATTAAAGCGATGTGATATCTTAGCCATGGCATATGGTCACTTATAAACCAGGTGGTTATAAGTACAATAAGGCATTTCAGGGGGTTTTGGTATATTGCCAGAATACCACGGCTAAGCACTGTGCCCGGCAATCGGCGATACATTGAGTCTGAGAACAGCTCTTTGCTGTGGCATATTGGCCTATACAACACCCCTTTCTGCCCGTTGCATGCAACCATCCAATACTGAAAACAACACAAAAGCCCATGAACTCTCGCTGTTCACCATCCCCTGCAACCACTTCATCTCTCCTCCCTCGGCCTTTCCTTCATCTCCCAATTTCTTAATCTCAATTTCGCTCTAATCCTTTCTTCTCTCCGATCAATTCAGACAGCTTTATTGACATGGGATGCATTTGTTTACATTGCCAAAGCAAGTGGAAAACACACCAGACCAAGTAAACAAAAGAATAACTAAAGTAAATATTACACCAAAAAGTTTCAAAAGGATAAAGACTTCTGAAATGATACATTATTAGCTATGTACAGTTTCACAAATAATTAAAGTATGAAATACAAGGGGAAATAATCTCATTCTCTAGCTCTCAGTTGAACATTGTGGAGTATTTCAGGCAGTGATGTCTGTGGTTACACCAGTCTAATGAATCTCACTCTCTCACACACAGACACACACGCACACACAAACTGCAACCTTCACATAAGCAGGTCATTGTCGCCTTAACCAGACAACCTTCCAAATCCTGCCTCTTTGATTGATTTACCCACAGCTGTCAGTAAGCTCAGCACATCCAGTGACTGAACCCACCCCCCCAAGACACACACAGTCTCTATACCTCTTTTCTTTTCTCTTCTCATATTTCCTGTAAAGTCTGTCCCTCTCCATCCTACCCTCTCTTCCTCTGTCAGTCCCTCTCGCTTTTCCTCACACTTTCCCTCCCCCCGTGTGTATAATTGAGGTAACCGTCATGTTTATATGGCTTAATCCGGCGTTATCAGGGGATTTGTTTTACCAAAGCAGTCACTGAGAAAAAGACTCACTCCCCCTGTTATCAAACCTGTCATGCTTCATCTGAGGCGGATGAAGCCCGGACCATTTTCACAGTTACACGCCGCGGTAAACACGCAGCACCCAGATGGACCCCTTGCTCCTTTTAATTAAACACGGGTGCAAGCAAGTTGCTTCTTACCCAGAACAGACTATGAAGTGATGGGAAGTTTGACTCTTTTCACAGTGATGTTTTTGGACTGTTCAGTTAAAATAATGAAGTTATGCTGTGAGAATGCCAGGACTCTTACTGAGGTCAAAACTGAAAACACAAGAGTCATGATTAAAGAAGCATTTCCTTTACACCATGTTCAGCAGAGTAAATCTATTTTCATCATTTGGAACTGAAACTTGTAAAAAAAGAGTGCTTTGGGTTAAAACAATGTACACTTGTGATTGCTAGGCATACAAATATAATGACCGCAAATTAATTACATTATAAACAGCATTTGCTAGACTGTTGTGTGTACTGAGCACATATTTTTTCGACTAACAACACAAACGATTCATTCTAGACCAGAGGCTCTGTGTATGTTCAAGTTCTACAAAGCTGTGTTGATCAAAACATTCAACAATCTTGCATCCAATTGTCAGATGTAAACATGTCATTTTCTTCTAAATGGCTGAGGGCAGTTTGATCTATTTTTCTCCACACATATAAAACAACAATTGGCTGGTTACAGCACTGACTTAGAGGACCACTTGTGAATCCAACAGGTGATCCTGCTGGAGCAGGATTCACTATTTCCAGCCATTCAAAGGAATAATTACATTGTAATTGTAATTACAAGTAGACAAACATTATTCTTGCGAAAGGGAAAAGAGTTGTTCAAAGACCGCATATCACATTGACCATAGTCAAGCACAAACGGCATATGATTATGACCACAGTCAAGCACAAACTGCATATAAATACGATCACAGACATATCCCACACGACACATAAAAAAGATAGGCCTAAACTTAAAAGGGCACTCTGTATAATCCTCCCTCTAATGTTTCGAAGACTGAATTAGTACTGCTTGTGTCTAAAGTGGAAAATAGAAGTTTAAATGGGGTATATCTCTTGCACTCTCAACAATTATATAGAAAAATTATATTTGAAACATTAACTTAAAATATTAATTACAGATCTACTGTTTATTTGTGCTTGAATGTATGCTAGCAGTAGGACTTAGATTCAGAATCTTACATATAGACCCATAAACAGTTTTTCAAGTAGCATTTTCAAACAAATTGGCGAATATATTCAAAGCAATTTTATTTACGTTTAGCAAAATCAATCTTGAAAAATAAACCAAGAAACTAAAAAATGCAATTAAATAAATTCTTAAAATAGACCACACACTAACTCATCAACCATCTATAGCCTAAGGCACATCTCCCCAGCGACAAGGACAACTGTTTGCGACTTGGAACTGTTAGAAGAGCAATCCCACGAGCCTCTTTCTACGCGGGAAATAAATTGTGTTACAGCAGATGACAGATGGAGGTAATTTAATTGAGTTGGGTTGCCTTGACAACTGGGTGCTCGGTTTGGGGCAAGCTAATTAACTTAACAGCCTACTAGCCTATCTATTACATCCTTGAGAGAGCATCACCCATTTCCCCAAGAACTCCCCAAAAATTTTCAAGAAACTATTTTATCCTGGACTACAAGATGGGCCACTTGCACAGGTGAGTGCAGTGACCTTTGTATGAAGCTAGCACCAACATATTACACATTGAATGTCTTATTTTAAATTCAGCTGTCTGTGCTTCATCATTAGGCCATTATTTAAGCTACAGTAGCTTATTCATTAAGTTGTTGCTTTGTTGGAAATTATGGATAAGACAACAAATAAAGCAACAAATTCATAATTGAACATTTCAGATCTTGGAAGGAAGGAACTAATATAAAACACGCAAAAAGAATCAGGTTAACAGTAAACGTTGCTACGGAATTGTCTCTGTTATGTGACATTAATTTGACGACCTATATAGTTGAGCATCATTTCATACTGAGACACATAATCCTAAAATTTGGCTCCGCAGTGTTTTTTTTCGTCAACAACGAAATGTGTATAATTTACCATTCGGGTAGATTTGACCGTTTTAATGTCCCCTGCTATCAACAAACTTGTTAAAATGTTTGACAAGTTTGTTGATAGCGATTAACACATTCAAGCCGTTGAATTGAGCGATTATACACATGCCTTAGTTGACGAGAAAGTTGCTGTCTCAGCCTATGGAACGATGCTGAACAACGGGTGTCGATAAGTGAATATCCCATAGACAACTGATTAGTTGCAGTCGAGGCTATACCATTATTGTGCTATAGTAAGCTAAATATTATTGTGTAGCTTTTTAATATTCATCGTAGGCTATTTAATAATTGGATTGTATGACTGTTGGCTAACGGGTACGTTTGTAAAGACGTCACGTTTCAGGCTTCCAGTGTAGACTAGTACTCTAAAAAGTGCAGTTCAATTAGTCGTAAAAGGCGAGATATCTATTCAGCCTACACGAATCATCCAAACAGCTCATAACAACGGATGTACAGCAAATATTCGGAGCAGTGTTACGGTCTGTTCTCTTTCCTTACCTTGCGATTTACGAATTAGGAGACACACTGCCCAGTGCCTTTGGGACAACCGCCCCAGTTTAAATTCCTTTAACCTTCGTCATTGTTATCCTCATCCAGAATCAGACACCGATGTTTAAAGAGAAAACCCTGCGAAATTGAACGATGTCATTGTTCTCAGCGGCGGATCGCCAACTCTAACGTTCTTTGAGATCCCATTTTCAGTGTGTGTATATATATATATATATATATATATATATATATATATATATATATATATATATGTGTGTGTGTGTGTGTGTGTGTGTGTGTTAAAGAGGGAGAGATAAGAGAAAGAGAGTGCTTTTCTGTTTCGTCTAGTCACGCAGGAGTTAGGGGGGAAACTTGCTCGTCAGCAAAGAAGTGCGCACATGACCGGGGCGCAAACACACGTACACGCAGTATGGTGTCCGTAAAGAAGAGAAATAATGAAGTCAGTGAGTCTTTTAGTGCCCAAACAGCAGATGTCCAAAGAGATCAACATGTTTCGGAGAGGCAATAAGAGACTGCAAGTGTGCCTAGTGACCAGTGAGTGAATACACAAAGAATGTAGTTACATTTTACTGAAAGATAGTCTGTGACTCGCAAATAACACAATCATTTTGAAGCCTCCCATTACGGATTGTATGTGTAAAATATTTTTTTTTAGTATGCAAAAGCTACAGTATAGGATGAATCACTGTCATACCTCAGTTAGCCATGAAATGCCAAGTGTGAAAGCAAGTGATATTGATGACAATGGGCACATATTGACACATACGTGACATAGCAGCCTAAACATTTGTCAGGGACCCTTTTTAGCCTGACAGCGCCACCTGTATGTTAAGGTGCCAAAAATCACAGAATGCATCTTTAAGGACACTAAAGAGGCACCCAGCTTACCAGGTCAGGTCACTTGTAAAGCCGGCCACTGTTGCAAGTTTATTCTACTGTAGCTATATAATAGTGTAGCGACCTTGGAATGGCCACTGCTTGCCCCTCCAAAGGTTATAGATTTTCTGCAGAGTGCAATCCTTTTTGCCGGACTGCGTACATGGAGCCGGCCAAGAAGGGCGAATGTCTCTGACTGACTGTCCGCATCTCTAACGACTATGCTATTAACCAATACGTTCCACATTCGAGCCTCACCGCAGTGGAAAAAAACTATGCATTAGGATTTGTTCAGGATTAACCAAAACGTCACAGGCTATAGCATTCACTAGCTATGTTCTAGTAAGCCCAAACATTTCTGTTTACGGTTATATTGTGAGTATTTCTGGTGCATTTTAAAGTATGCATCCATGCATGCTTTTTGGGTCAGGATAGACAAAAACATAGCTGGGTACAACCTTAAGTTGCTACGTTATAGTAAGCCTAATAAAAACAGTTTAAGGTTATATTGCGACTATTTCTAGTGCCTTTCAGAAGTAGGCTAAGCATCCATGCATGCATTTTGAGTAAAGATAGACAAAAACAATCTTCAGTAACTATTTTATGTTATAACGCATTTTTGGGACAATAGTATTAAATAGTATTATATTATATTTTAGTTGGAAAATCAACTAGTAAGACTTGTGATGGGGGATGGTGGTAGAGGGCTCCACAGCTAAGGTTAACACCCATGGGCGAGAAAGCTCTGCCACTGGTGAGCCACTGGCCTAAACTAAGTATTCACAGTTATATTGCAAATATTTCTGGTGGATTCGGGGGTAAAAGAGTAGGGGTTTCCACAATTCTCTCATCTTTTCACTTGACAAAAAGGCTGTTACTTTACCTCTAATAGTTATTGTGTCGATGTCATTCACGAATGAAAGAAACAACAATGTTCTAGTCCCATGAAATGAAATAGCTTTGGCAGTGTAAAGTTCATATTCTGTCTCGCTAGCAATTGCTCAGTTCTTATAACTATTCAAATTAGTAAGTTTGTAGATACTAGTAAGCCTTTTACTGCCTAATAAGTTGTTAAAACGGCCTGTGGCAAAAGCCATACAGTTCAAATACGCTAATTGTGGTGGAGGTAAACTTCACAAGAAATGTTACTCAGTTTAACATAATGGTTTATAGAGTCCAATGAAATATTCAGACTTGGGGTAATGTTAATGAGTGACAACATTTTGTAATGTCGAGATGCTATACCGACACTTGTGCACTCTTTGGCATATTGGTTAAAGACACAGCCTCTCACGTGGGAGACTTGGGTTCGAATCCAGCCAAGACAACAGCATTTCTCACTTAAGTGCGGCCCAGCTGACCTAAGCATGCCTGGTTCCTTTTCTGGTTCAATTTGAATGTGTGGGATTTTCTGGAAACAGGTATATTACGGACCCATCATTTCCTGGAGAGTGGCCAGATTGCCTGTTCTTCAGGCAGGAGAAGTGATTAGTGTTTTTTGTTTTGTTTTTTTTGTCATTGAGATCAAATCTTTTGTTACTGCAGTTTAAAACATTTTAAGAGTTGATTTAGTGGGGCACTTGAACGCTTGAGAAATTGTTTGTCTGATCATTTTGGCAAGTCTGTGCAAATAATATAATACATTTCGACATAAATATTGGTATGGGCTTTTAATAAAGTTGTTTTGTTGTCTAACTTAAACAACATACTGTTAGTAAGCTAATAGGTCTACTATAATGCAAAGGTAACATTCACCGTCAATAACATTACTTAATGTAACTTAAACAACATATATTGTTAGTAAGTTAATAGTCCTAATGCAAATGTAGTAATATTCATAATCAATAACAATAACTAATGTTTAGTTGAATTAGCCATAACATGGACAAAAGTTGATTTTGTGTCTGTTTGAAGTTATTTTATAGATATTGTAAGCGAGTTGAGTAATACTATTTACCTATGCTAATGTATTATAAAGCATATATAATACAGATGAAGGAACTGAGGCGCTGCGGTTTGACTGGTAGCAACCACCACTGGATGTCTGATCAGGAGACAGGATTCCCTGTTTGATAGATTTAATGAAGTTTCCACAGAGTTACCAGACACACATACAACACCACTCTCTATGATCCTAACCTGACAGGAATTATGGTTCAATGCTTGTAAAGTTCATGAACTAGCTAGAAAATCACATTACGAACCGTAACTTTTTTGTTTTTAGAGAGGATATTAATTAACAAATCCCGTATTAATTTTTACTTATGGCGTTTTAACCCGTGGCGTTTTAACTTGTGGCGTTTTAGCCAGCGGTGTCTGTGGGGCTGCAGCTGGGGGCTGTGAACTATATCTTACACAACACTGGTCCAATTTTGACTATATATAGATGTTGGAACTTGCTGTAGAGATAAGGCATGTGGAGCTATAGCAAGCATTTAAAAATCCAACCTTTGCAGGTTCATGCTCTTCACAAGGTTTTACTCAATGACCATCTACGTCCCTCTTTTTGCAATGAACAGATTTGTCAAAAAACACCCAGGGGTTATTTAGACATTTGTGGAAAAAAATCAAGAATGCTCCTGCTCTTTTTGTTATACAAAAAATGTAGAACAAATGACCGATCCATGAAACGTGCTTATGTTTCATCCACAGACAAAGGTTGCTCAATGCAATATTTTTTCCAAATACCTAAAGCTGAATCAACACCGTTATTGACCAATAAACATAAGTTGTGGTCTGGCACAGGAATGCATATAAATCAAATGAATTGGCATAACGACTTTCACTGTCCAGAATCAACATGTATTAACAACAGGGTGGCCTATAATGATAAAATGGTTTTTCAATTGTTTTCTTTTGACTCAGACTAAAGAAATTTGACTCAAATGTACAGGCAGACGAGTCAACCACAGACGAGTCAACCATCCCAGACAGCACCAGCTACTTTTGTTTTACCTTAAGATGCGTCTCTGGATCATATAAATAAAATTACACTGACATTTTAACTGGTGCATTGGTTAGGGGTCCACATCTAATGTGACATTGTTAGAACAGGTGTTTGCCCCTGTAAAACAACTGTGATTGATTAGGAATGTGTTCCAATTCAATTCTGATGCATGATTGTTTTTAGATAAAAAAATCCTAATCAATCACACTTCTCATCTTATTCAGTTATGCACACATGTGCACAATGATAATACAGTTTTATTATGACCTCGCTCCCTATATATTTCTTCATTGCGTGTCTCTTGCAGCAGTGGGCCAGTTCAGGCCACAGGTCCTAAACAATACAAAGAACCAATCCTCTCTGAATAGATCAGACCTGCCCCCAACCAACCGCCAAACTATCCCTTTGACACACACAAACCCACACACGCACACTCCACTGACCACATGGCTCATTATAATTGTATTGAGGGTGTAAGTTCACTATTCATGCCAGTATATAAACACTCAACTCAGGTACTGATACACACTCATGCTTAGGACCTCAATGGAACAAAGGGTTTTATGACATTTTATTACTTTTTAGGGCCTTGTCTTAAGCCCTAACAAATAAAACACTAAATCAATTTGGGTAAACCTACGAACCTCGTTTGAAGCTCTTGGGCCCAGTTTGTTTCTGTGTAAGGTAGTCTCAGAAATATGGTAAATAATTTTTCTGTTCTACATTAACAAGGAGTACCAGCACCGGGTGTACTTTTAGGTTTCCCTTTTGACAGTCGTAAACATTTTAGTTTGGTAAAACACTCCCAACTTATGTTAGCGCAAGATGGTAAAAACAAGTTTGTTAGCTGTGTGAAGCACATTGGTAAACAGAAGCATCTGGCACATAACCAACCTATCCTACTGACTGAGTCATTTAGATGACTAACCCTTGGACTTTAAAAATACTGATTGTTCCCTCACAACAGTAATTTAAGATCAGACAGGCTTTCAGTGCTAGACAACAGTATTGTTATTTAGAAAACATGGAGAATGTCTACAGGTACATGTTCCTACCTGGGCAGTTTAGATTTCGTTTCTTGCATAAAGCTGTCTTCTTTCTCAGCTCTGGTGAAACCAGCACTAAATCCAGAACAAGCTAATCAAAACACCCTGGGTGTAATCATTAGTCCAAAACGATTTGCAATGGAAACCGTTTAATCTGAACGGAAAACCTTCTGCAACGAAAACAAGTTTCTGTTGGACTTATTGAAGTACAGTAGTTTCCCCTAATGTCATTAGGATGTTGGTTTAGCCCTGGTGAATGCACCAGCTGGGACTTCATAGGACAGTGACTGAGTGAAAGCACGCAGTCTGTGTATGAAGAAAGTCTGCATCAATCCCCAACAAGCTGTGACTCATCTGACCTATGTTTACCTGACAAAGTAGGGTGAGGCCATAATATGTGTGTGTTGAAATTTTACTATACTTGTGGTGACACAAAATACCCACATAGATAGTAAAACATGAAAAATCTTATCTAGTGGGGCAGCATTTGCCAGTTTAGGGTAAAAAGGTAAGAACTGTGGTTAGGACTTGGGTAAGATATTAGGGAAGATAGGATTTGAATGGGAATACATTTTTGTGTCCTCACAAGGAATGGACCAACATTTTCTTATAGTAAAACAACAGAAAGGTGACTGTGGGGACATTTTGACTCTCCATTAGGAAAACAAATATTATTGGTAAATTAGTTAAGGGTTTGAATTATACACTGCTCAAAAATCTTTACTGTACATTGTGTAATTAATTGAGAACAAAATTACATAACGGTGAATAGAAACCAAAATCACCAACCGATTTGAGGGCTGGATTCAAACTCACACTTAAAATCAAAGTAAACAATTGAAATCGCAGGCTGTTCCAACTTGTGTGAATTTCATCACCGCAACTCACAATTTGACTCCGTAGTGTGTATTGCCCCCACGTGCCTGCATGCACTCCCGACCACATCTGGGCATGCTCCTGATGAGACAGTGGATGGTGTCCTGGGGGATCTCCTCCCAGATCTGGATGAAGTTATCAGTCTGTGGCGCTACATCGGATGCACCGATACATAACGTCCCTGAGGATCTCCGTTGGATTCAGGTCTGGGAACGTGAGGGCCAGTCAATGGCAATAATGCCTTTGTCATCCAGGAACTGCCTACACACTGGCCAGGCATCATCCTGCACCAGGAGGAACCCAGGGCCCACTGCACCAGTGTAAGGTCTGACAATGGGTCTGAGGATTTCATCTCAGTACCTAACAGCAGTCAGGGTACTGTTGGCTAGCATGTGGAGGTCTGTGTGACCCTCCAAGTATATGCCTCCCCATCACTGAGCCACCTCCAAACTGGTCATGCTGGTTGATGTTGCAGGCAGCATAATGTTCACCACGGCATCTCCAGACTCAAATCTGTCAGTTGTGCCCAGTGTGAACCTGTGAATCTGTGAAGAGAATGGGGCATCAATGGCGGGCCTGCCGATTCTGGTGTTCTTTGGCAAATGCCAATCGAGCTGCACAGGGTTGGGCTATGAGCACAGGTCCCACTGGAGGACGTCGGGCTCAAATGCCACCTTCATGGAGTCGGTATCTGACAGTTTGGCCAAAAACATGAACACCAGTAGCCCGCTAGAGGTCATTTTGTAGGGCTCTGGTAGTGTTCCTCCTGTTCCTCCTTGCACAAAGCAGCAGATACCGGTCCCTGTTCTGGGCTCTTCTACGACCCTGTCCAGCTCTCCCATCTCCTGAATCTCCTCCATGCTCTTGAGACTGTACTGGGAGACACAGCAAACAATCTTGCGACATGTGGATGTGCCATCCTGGAGGAGCTGGACTACCTGTGCAACCTGAATGTGCAGCAGGTTCCACCTCATGCTACCAGCAATGACAGGGACACTAGCAACATGTAAAACTAAAGAATCACTCAGGAAGGAGTGAGCAATTGTCTGTGACCACCATCTGCAAAACCATATCCTTCTTGGAGGGTTGTCTCACGGTTGCCTCTCCAGTGCACCTGTTGTCACATTCACTTGCACCACAACAAGTGACATTGATTCACTGGACAAGTTTAATTTACTTGGTGTTTTCCCCTTTATTTTTTGGGCAGTGTAGTTAGGTATAGAGGTCAGGTTTTGCATAATTCTTGGGGGTTAAAGTTAATTAGGGAAATAGGATTTTTGATGCATGATTGTATTTGTTCCTTAGAAAGGCATCACATGTCTTTCTCCAGTACTGTGCCTAACAAGTGTCAACCTCAGTTTGTTCGATTGGTGTCGGACTAGCAGCTCACAAACAAACAGAAACGTACACACAGTATCTCGGTAAAAACACCAAGCAATCACAGCTCATATTTACACTGCAAACATACACCACTCTGGTCTCCCAACCCCTTTGCTGGGAGACCAGAATACTCGAGGGGATACTGCTAGAGGCGTAAGGTCATTGGCTGTGCTGTCGAGGCAGGTAGAAGGGACACTCACATGCCTACTTTCACAAAACGACACCGGGATGAGCAAGCACGCACACGTCAATAGCATATGTCTGATAACCCGTACCTCTTCCTCCAGTGAAACAGATAAGTGGCTGTTAAACCCGTTGCCCAGTCGGATCCTCACGGTACTGTCGGTTACTATTAAGAAAACAGCTAGCCTGGAGGCTCTCATTCATCACCAATATTGTCATCACTGCTGATTTCATCTCTCCCTTCCCGCTTTCCCTTTCTCTCTATTACTCTCCTTATTTCTCGCTCTGGCATTCCCTTTCTTTACCTCTGTCTGTGTCTGCCTGTCTCTTTCAGTCATACAGTCATGCTTGCAGCACAGTGATGCTGAATAGTTCCCTGGGGTTGACAAACCGAGTGAGAATCAATCGGCTATCACACGTAGGGGCACATACACATCAATCCCTCTCCGAAACCTGGGTCAATGAATGATCTCTGTTTTGCTGCTGCAGTATTTAAATCCCCACTAGCCTTAATCCTTACCCCTCTCCATGTCCTCGCCAGACAGCCACTCTCTCTTTGTCTAGGTCTCCCTCCCTTTCCCTCTCAATCTCTTTGTCTCTTTTTCTCTCTCCCCTGCTCTCTCGCTCTCCTTGTTCACTTTCTCTCTCATTCACTCACTCTCATCCTCTCTGCAACTGTGACAACGAGGCGTCTGTTGCCAGGGCAACGGGAGGCGGCAGGGCAGCAAGTGACAACCCGTGTTAATTCCTTCACCCATGAACCCCACGGGACGGCAGGCATTCATCTTCATCTCACACACACACACACACACACACACACGCACACATACACACACACACACACATACACACACGTAGTCAGAGCGCTGTCCGTCTCCCTTAGCCACTGCAGTAACAACATCACTCAACCACCGACGTCCGGATAACTGCACTCATTGCCGTCTTTTACACATTCTGTCCCTCACGCTCTCTATCTCGTCTGTGTGCGCATGTGTTTGTGTGTGTTGTATTAGTAGTCTTGAATGGTTCAGAGAAGTAGCAGCTTAACACACAGCAGTCTAATCTCTTTGATAGATTTCTCAGAGGGATTGCTTCACATTTGCTTTAGGTCTCTGATATGTTAGCCAACTTGTTTTGAATCACTTCCTCTCTCTCTCTTTCACTCTCTCCCTCTTTTGATTCCTCTCCACTTCTGTAAGATCAAAGGTGAAGATGTTCTTGTTCTTCCCATTTACTTCCAGGCCATTCCCCCCTCGTTATACAGCTCTGCATCCATCCAACCAGCACAAACAGATCCCTCCATCTCCCAACAGCCCGGAAGAGTGCCACACATCACCAACAACACAGACCTGAACATGTAGACGGTGGCCCAAATGGTGCCCTTTTCACCTTCACAGTGCCCTGCTTTTGATCAGGCCCTGGTCCAGCAGTATGCACTGCACAGGCATTGGGTCATAATGTGTCCGTCTTCACTGCATGGATGAGAGGGGCATGAATAATGTGGTCGTTTGGAACAAGAAGGGAGCGGGTTGAGGACCCTGGGCCTTGTGGGTACAGCTGTAACATTTAACAGAAGGTCACTGACCACAGTAAGACGGGATAGAAGTGGCTGCTGGCCATGTCTTCATACAAACACTTGCATGTGCAGAAACACACACACACACACAGCGTAGGAAATGGCATGCTCACACACGCGCACCTTAAAACTTGCACATATTCATACACACACCCGGGGGTTCATTCTCCCAGAAACAATCACACATTCATACACTTGTCATCTGTGTGTAAATGCCAGTGCACGGCTTTTTTTGTTGTAATAGAAACAACCATCCAGGCTTGAGAAGAGTTTGTTAAAGAGGCAATCTGCAATTCAAACAATAATAGACCGCCTAACCAACGTTCTGTGAAAAATCTGAGGGATGGGGCTGGATTAATCAGGTTTAAATGCATACAGAGCTATGGATACAAGGAGTATTTCATTTGTAAAATTGATTTGGACTGCTGCCTTGTCTCAATGTGCTGTAGCAACTATTTCTGTGTAACTGGGGAGAACCAGTTGAACGGCCAGCGTTTTTTCTTGGCGCGATGTAGATTTAAAGACATGTCTCGAACTGCTACTCTCACAAACTTGCTGCGAAGTTGTTGAGACAATGACACAATCAAGAACAGCGCATTAGACATTTGTAAGAGAAAAATCTGGTTGAAAAATCTGACGCTATCTATCTGCCTGGGCAGCTTCTTTCACACACCCCTCCAAAACAGTGGTTTGGGACAAATGCAGATGCCAAATCATGTTTGGACCTTGTGTGCAAGCTGACAAATATACATTTGCCCTCAATTTAAAAGTAAAACATGTACATATCGCAGATTGGTTAATGAATGTTATGTATAATATATACATGAAGTATGCATGAATGTACAGTTTATGTACACATTTAACAATTTACAGTAACAGAGCAATGCCATCTGGGGGCAAGCGGGTTGAGCAGAGTTGGAAAAGACTTATAGTGCAGCTATCAAGTTTGCAGTTTAAAGGTATCTTAAAGTGATGAGCAGTCCTGTCAGTCTCTGCAAGATAGATGCATTGTTGCTAATGGCCACAGCACTGGAGAAAGAAACTACTCAAGTTGTAGATGTTGTTGGTCATGATTGACCTGTATTGCCTCCTGCACAGTGAGTCAATGGTTACAACTGGAAACAGGACGGCAAACCCCTTGCTGATGCCAGAATGGAGATAACGTTTTGCACCTTAAGTACAATTACAAACACCCAGAATTTCACATGCTCACACACTTAAAGCAGATTTGTGGTGAGAAGACATTGCCTGCGTGACACCACACATAATAAACACACACACACAGTTGCTGCGTTCCCTGAGGAGGGTAGATTGAATCAGCTGTGTAGCTGAGCATCGGCTTGGGAGGTAAACGTGGTTAGGGTGGATCCGCAGACACACAGACTCCACTGAGAGACACTAATGAATAGGAACATACTGGAGACCCTGAGCACAACGGACTCTCTATAGTGTACTGTAGTTCTAGTCAACCTGGTCCTGAATGGCTCGGTCGTCAGGGCGCAGTGCCTTACACACCAGCGTAGTGGGTTCTATATCATTACAAAAAGTAAAGCAATGCAATGATCCACTTGGAAAATTGTCACAAGTGGACGTTGTACATGATCCAATGATATATGATGCAATTCATAAATGAAGGCTTGATCTGTATCGCTGGAGTGTTTCAAATTGCACAGTGGAAACCTAAAAGCCCATTTCCGACTGTAGAGCTTACTGTAAATGCGGTCTCCGTGACCATGATGCCTTTATTTGTACATGGCACTATGAAGGCAGACCATCAGGGTTTCAAAATGAAAAACCTCCCCTGGTACATTTCTCCAACCCACGACAAATATGGTCCTTCAAACAGCCCCCAAGACACTGCATGTACTGCCACCGCACTGCTTTATAACAGTCAATTCATATCTTACCGCAGTCTATTCATCCACCCGGAGAGATGCTGACTCTGTCAGTTCATAACCTCAAGACACAAGTTACAACACACGACTTTAATACCAGCGAGAGAAAGAGATGGAGAGAAATCCCTTCAACCAGTCATTCATGCTTGTTCAATTGAGCGCACAGCCAGCTAGTGATACCAAGACGGCTTTGTCTTTGGTGCTCTGTTTGAAGTGAAGGGTCCACTGGGACTGGCTGTAAAGAGAGTGTCTGCATGTGTGCATGTTTCATGAAATGTACTTGTGTGACAGATTTCAATACAGCCAAACAAACACAGTTGTCCCCTCCCCAATGACAGCGAGAAAACAGTAGGGATTAGCGCTAGATCATAATTGGGTGGGACGTTGGGCCGAAGAGGATGTTGACGACGTTGATTGAAAGGCACCAGGTGAGGACGTGCGTGGTCTAACACTGCAAGGCTCAGGAGTTAGTCTAGCGTTGATTAGACATTGTGGCTTTAATTACTGCGTAGGGTGTCATCATCCGCTTTGATTAGGCAGTAGAGGAGGAGACGAGAGAACGACTAGAGGCGAGGAGGACAGGTGTATGTACTCGACGCAGATCCAACTCTGCCTGGACACATCTCCTTTTGTCTAATGCCAGCTAAACAAGGACCGGAGTCAAGACAGGAACTGTTGACTGCCTCTGTTCTCTGTAATTACAGTATCCTTACACAAACACACCAAAAACATTGTGCATCATTTTCCTTCATCGTGGAAAACTAGAAAGCGCATTATTCGATACCCAATTTAAAAGCAATGACACAGGCCCCAGGAGTAGGGGCAAAACTCTAAAGGAATTACTCAGCAGTAACAACTTAATAATTTGGAGTGGAAGAAAACTCAACTGGCATAACAGGCATCTTGTTTGTATTTCTGGTTCTGTATCTGGGGAGGGAGCGATGGAGGGAGGGAGGTAGAGCAACAGAGATGGGTGGGGGTAGAGAGAGGGAGGGTGGTAGAGCAACAGAGATGGGTGGGGGTAGAGAGAGGGAGGGAGGTAGAGCAACAGAGATGGGTGGGGGTAGAGAGAGGGAGGGTGGTAGAGCAACAGAGATGGGTGGGGG